>JAJPUD010010529.1:23474-61133 GCA_023553655.1 Myrmecobius fasciatus | reverse complement strand
GGTAGTATTGTCATTTTTATTATATTCGCTCGGCCTACCCATGAGCATTTTGTGTTTTTCCAATTGACGAGGTCTGATTTTATTAGTGTGGAAAGTGTTTTGTAGTTTAGTTCGTATAGTTCCTGACTTTTCCTTGGCAGATAGATTCCCAAATATTTTATACCGTCAACAGTTATTTTGAATGGAATTTCTTTTTGTATCTCTTGAAGAATTTCTTTTCTTTTTGGACTAGATTACATTGGCTATACTTGGATCTGGATAGCAGGACTGGGTTTTAGTCTTTGTGCAAGGACGAACACTAGAACAGTAAGACTTGTAGCTTCAGGGAAGCAAGAACCCTGGTCACAGTTCCAGCGTTGAAAAGAGTGCTTTTAGTGGCTCACAAACCAGTGTACATTACAAGGTAGTAGTAAACACAGCTCTCTTTTGATTATATCACCTTGGAAGAGCCAAAAACATATTTTTGTTTTTGTCACCAGTTACCTCTAAAGCCAGCTGCACAAAACAAATACACAAGCAAAAAACTCTCCACTAAACTTTGGAAATTTTCTACCTTCATTTGGGAAGCAAAGTCCCACTTTAGCAAAATCAAGAAATAGGTTGGAAAATGAGTAAAATATAGAAAAGAATTCTGACCAAAGAAACTTACTTCTGTGAGAAGTAAGACCCAAATACACACTCAGAAGAAGACAACAAAGTCACATGTTCAGCATCCAAAACCACAAATTAAAATAGAAATTGTTCTCAGGACATCAAAGAACTTAAAAGGGATGTTAAAAATCAAGTAAAATAGGTAGAGGAAAAAATGGGAAGAGAAAGAAAAATGATGAAAGAAAAGAATGAAAAAAAAAGAGTCAGCAGCCTAGTAAAGCATACACACACACACACACACACACACACACACACACACACACATACACACAAATATGAAAGAAAGTAACATTTAAAAAAACTAGAATTGGCAAAATGGTAAAATAGGCACAAAAAAACCAATGAACAGAATACTTGAAAAGCAGAATTGACCTGGCTAAAATGACAGGAAATGATAATGTCGAATGTTGGGGGGGGATGCAGGAAAACTAGGACACTGATACATTGTTGGTGGAACTGTGAATGGATCCAACCATTCTGGAGAGCAATTTGGAACTATGTTCAAAAATTGTGCATACCCTTTGACCCAGCAGTGTTTCTATTGGGCTTATATCCCAAAGAGATCTTAAAGGAAGGAAAGGGCCCCACATATGCAAAAATGATTGTGGCAGCCCTTTTTATAGTGGCTAGAAACTGGAAATTGATTAGATGCCCATCAATTGGAGAATGGCTGAATAAATTATGGTATATGAATGTTATGGAATATTATTTTTCTATAATAAACCAGCAGCAGGATGATTTCAGAGAGGCCTGGAGAGACTTGTATGAACTGATGTTGAGCAAACTGAGCAGAACCAGGAGATCATTACACATGGCAACAACAATACTATATGAAGATCAATTCTGATGGACATGGCTCTCTTCAACAATGAAATGTTGCAAACCAGTTCCAATTGTTCAGTGAAGAAAGCTATATACACCCAGAGAGAGGGATATGAAATGTGTACCACAACATAACATTTTCATGCTTTCTGTTGACGTTTGCTTGCATTTTGTTTCCTTTCTCTGATTTTTTTTCTTGTACATATGATTTTTCTTGCACAACATTGGTAAGTGTGGAAATATGTATACATATATTGGACTTGTCAAGTATTTTAACATAATTAACATGCAATGGATTTCCTGCCATCTAGGGGTGGAGTGGGGACTGTGGGGGGAATTTATAACAGAAAGCTTTGTAAGGGTCAGTGTTGAAGAATTACCCAAACATACATTTTGCAAATAAAAAACTTTAATAAAGAAAAAAAAGAAAGAAAAGCAGAATTGGGCAAATGTAAAGAAGGCACAAAACCTTATTGAAGAAAATAATTCCTTAAATGTTAGAATGAGGTTTGATGTTTATTTGCATTATGTTTCCCTTCTCAGATTATTTTTCTTGTAGATACAATTTTCTTGCACAGCAAGATAACTGTAAATATATATATATATATATATATATATTTAAATATATATATATATATATATACATATTCGATTTTTCAAGTATTTTACCATAATTAACATGTAGGGGACTTCCTGCCATCTAGGGGGGGGGCGGGGACTGGGGGGGATATTTGCAACAGAAAGCTTTGTAAGGTCAGTGTTGAAAAAATACCCATGCATATGTTTTGCAAATAAAAAGCTTTTAAAAAAAAGTTAGAATGAGGTAAGGAGAAGCTAATGGCAGTAAGAAAGAAGCAAAATTTTAAAAAATGAAAAAAAATATGAAATATCTCATTGGAAAAAAAATAACTGTTAAGGAAAATAGGACTCCTAGTTCAAGGAGAAAATATTGCAAGCAGCCAGAAAGAAACATTTCAAGTATCATGGAACCACAGTCAAAAGAACACAATATTAACAGCTTCTATGTTAAAGGATAGGAGGACTTGGAATCCTATATTGCAGAAGGCAAAATAGCTGGGATTACAACCATGAATCATTCATCCATCCAAACAGTGTAATCCTTCAAAGGAAAAATTGTAAATTAAAAAAAAATACAGGACTCTCAAAACAATCCTGATGAAAAGACCAGAGGTGAATATAAAATTTGATTTTCAAATACGAGCTGCAAAAAGACCATAAAAAGGCAAACAAGAAAGAGCAATCAAATTGATTGGCTAAGGTTAAACTATTAATACTCCTATATGAGAAAATGATATTTATAACCCCCCAAAACTTTCTTATTATTAGGGCAGGTAAAAAGAGTATACATAGAAAGATGAAGTGTGAGTTGAAAGTATGTTTAGCTTAAAAAAATAACCAAAGAAATCAGAAAGAAGAATGCACTGAGAGAAAAAGAAAGGGAATTAGAATGGGATAAATTATCTGAAATAAAAGATGCCTAAAAGATTTTGCAAATTAGGGGAATATGTTCTTATCAAAACTGGCTCAAAGAAGGAATTATATATATATATATATATATATATATATATATATATATATATATATTCAGCTGGGTGTAGAAATCTACCTTACCATACAGGAAAGTAGAGAAGGAAGAAAATAAGAAAAGTGAGGGTGGGGAGTGGAAGATAAAAAAGATAATAGATAATAAGCAGTTTGGAGGATATAAAAATCAGTAAGAAGGAATATACTTTTGAGAATGATCAGCATAAAAGGCAATGAGAGAGAGACGGATAGACAGAGAAAGAGAGACAGAGAGAGGCAGAGACAGAGACATACAGAGAGAAAGAAAGAGACAGAGACAGACTGAGAAAGATAAATGGGGCAAATAGGACAGAAGGAAATACAGATTCCATAATCATTACTATGAAAAAAAATTATTACAAGTTTTTCTAATAATGACAATTTCCCAAACATAGAAAACTGAGTCAAATTTATGGAAATAAAAGTCATTCCTCAATTGATAAATGGTCAAAAGATATGAACACGCAGTTTTCAGAAAAAAGTAATCAAAGCTATATATAGTTATGTAGGAAAATGTTCTAAGTCACCATTAAGGGAAATAAAAATTAAACAATTGTAATATTAGCTCATACCTGTCAGATTGGCTAATATGCCAGAAAAAGAAAATGACAAATTTAGTAGGGAATATGGGGAAATTAAGACATTAATATGGTATTTATGGAGTTGTATACTTTTTCAGCAGGTGTGCAGAGCAATTTGGAACAATGCTGAAAGGATTATAAAGAGTATGATAAAGTGTATACAAAGGGTATACATCCCCTTTGATCAAGCAATATCACTATTAGATCTGTATCCCAAAAGAATTTAAAAAAGGAAAAGGACTTTTGTGGTCAAAAAATATATATAAGCAGCTAGTTTAGTGGTGGCAAACAACTGGAAATTAAAGGTATGTCCATCAATGGGAAAATAGCTGAAGTTGTTATATGTGATTGTGATGGTGTGTCATTGAACTTTAAGAAACAGTGAACAGGATGACCTCAGGAAAACATGAAAAGATATCCATGAATTAAAATTAGAGAATCAGGAGGACATTGGAAAGAGAGCAATATTGTATGATGATCTACTATGAATAACTTAGCTATTCTTGGCAATACAATGATCCAATTGAGTTTGGTAGGTGATAAATAGTGTTGGCCGTTTCCAGAGAAAGAACTGGTAGAGGCTGAATGTAAATCAAAAATACTTTTTCTTTACTTTTCTTTTTCCTTGACTTTTTTTCCTGTGTTTTCTTTCACAATAGTGACTTACATAGGAATGTGTTTTTCATGACTGTGTATGTATAATATGTAAAAATACCTCAGTGAGGAGTAAAATGAGAGGAAAATTTGGGGGAGAAGGAATATTGAAATTGTTTTTAGATTAATTGGGAAAAATATAATATGAAATAAAATTAGGGAAGGGGAAGACAGCATTAATTATGTTGGATATTCTTAATTGAGGTCAAAAGATAATGCAACTAAATATAATCCCCCAAATTTGAAAGATTAAAAGTAGAAGTAGCAATCATGTGGCTTAAATCCCCACAGACTACTTTTCTTTAAATCTCAATTAAACTCCCTCCAGGGTTAGGTGCTTTGAAGTAAATCATGATTTTCCCCCTTGCTGTCTCCACTAGAAATATTTTTTTTAAGTCAACCACATCTGTTACTTCACAGCACAGTGCAGGAATACAGGAGGGCTGCGATCTTGAAATGCGTCAAATTACTTCTGGAAATAATGACTTGTAGCCATGGCAACCTAGAGCCTACAGTACCCATCTCAAGATTTCAGTTCAAGTAAGAAATCAACCATATCAGATATTTTAAAATTGGGACTCAGAAAAACACATGCACATGCACACACACACACACACACACACACACACACACAAGTGTGACTCAGTTGCAAGAATCAGAAATGAATTTTGAATGTCATCTTTCCTCTAAAGTATCAAATAGCAAAATAGTATCGAATAGATGACCTCTTTCCTTTGTTTTGAGTTAGTCTCTGAAGTTGTCACCAACTATCTACAAGGCTCCTTGAAAGATGGGTGATCTCTTTAATATACTCAGACATGTGGAAATATGCCTTTTTCTAATCCTTTTCCATTCATCTTACAAATTCCAGAAGCTTCTCTATGAAAACTCATACACTAAAATCACCTCTAATACTTGAATTCACAGAAATTATAGCTATTTTTTGGCAACAATTGTATTCCTTATTTTTAAAATGAACTTGTGGGTATCAATTAACACAATGAAGCCAAAGAGGTAGATTATAGTTACTCTTTGTGTCTCCTTTTGTACTCTCTCTTTTGGGTAGATACCTATCTTCCTCACCTCAAGAAATGATTGATTTCCTTCCATTTCCTTTTTCTTAATGTCATATGCTTCCCAGATAACTTGTAATCAAGAAAGTTCCCAGTAATGGGCTATAAATCTAGCCTGAAGCATATTTACAGAAGTCACTTGGTCATTTCATTCTAAATTTGCTATTATTTCTCCTCTGCCAAATTGTATTTTATTGAAATAATTTGAATAGCAATATGATGTAAATTACTTAACAGCTTTAAATTTAAATTGTTTCTCTTTTATAAGTTTAAACTGGTTGTTCAAAGTGTCTATAATGACAAAATGTGAAATTGAGATTGAAATAAAATAAATGGAATTTTTGAAGGATAAGTAATATAAAAAGTCCTATGCTTCTCAAAGCTATGGCAGTATCTGCTTTGAATAACAGCCAGTGAACAGTTGGTGACCTCACAACTCCCAGTAGACATTGCTCAGAATAACCAAAGCACTGCCCAATTCAACATAATTAGTCTAGTAAGTCCCAGCAGAGGTTCATAGGTCAGAACCGAGCTGTGCAGCATAACTTGTTCAACATCTGTCTGCTCCTTGCCTTATCTATAACTAAAACTACAGCTTCTAATTCTCTTTCCAAAGCTAAAACTGAATTTCAAAAAGAATCATTGTGGGTCACTGCTAATTTTTTTTCTAATTTATTTCTCAATGCCTAAAGAAAAAAAAAACATAGTTAATAATGCTTCCCCAAATCCTATTACTTCTATCTTATCACTGCTAATTAATTTAATATACCCATTGACAAAGCTGTATGATTCTTCAACTTCAGGATGAAAACTGCAGATTTTTGTCAATGGCATATAACAAAGATTCAGATTCCCATTTGGGTAATAATTGCCATGTAACTCAGCAATTTCACATACCCCATCTCATACCTGTACTGCACCTAAGTGCCAAGTAACATATCCAACGGTTTTACAAATAAATTGAGGGATTACTGGGATGGTGGTGCAGTTCTTTCCTGACAAGGCAACTATGTTTTACAGTGGATAAAATGATGAGCCTGGAGTCAATAAAAACTTATCTTGCAGAGTGCTAATCTGATCTCAGATACCTAATAGCTGTTTGATTCTGCGCAAGTCATTAAGCATCATTTTCCTCGTCTGTAAAATGATCTGAAGAAAGAAATGGCAAACACTCTAATGTCTTTACCAAGAAAGTCATAAAGAGTCAGATGTGAATTAAAACAGTGGAACCACAACTATGTCAACTTTTCTTGGCAAGTTATATGATAGAAAAATAAATCAGAAACTAGAAAAGACAAAAGATTTAAATTTGAAAGGGGATTTTAGACATCATTAAGTATAAGGTTCTTCAGTTTCTCATCTGGTTGAACATGTTTTATCATGTTCTCTGGAATGTCAATATTCTTCTTGATGGGATCCATTCTCTTCCTAACTGGAGAGAGTAGATGTTAGAAAGTGGAAAGTTTTTTTTTTTTTTTCAGGTCCTTCACTTAAATAAGGCATCCTCACTGCAACGGCTTTGAGAAACATAGAACTTTTTATATCACTTATCCTTCAAAGATTCCATTTATTTTATTTCAATATCAACTTCACATTTTGTCACTATAGGCAGTTTAAACAATCTCTTTAAACTTAGAAAAGACAAACATTTTAAAGCCGTTAAGTAATTTATTGATACATCTCTTTATTTGTGATCTGACTGCATTTCTCTTAACTATATCATGTTCTCCCTCTAGGTAATTTCTCCCACTACTTTTTTTTTCATTTTCTTTTAAGGTACTGTCTTTTCCCATTAGCTTGTGAGATTGTTGAGGGCAGGAATTATCTTTTGTCTTTCTTTGTATTCCTCAAACTTAGCACAATGCCTAATATGTTGTGAATGCTTAATAAACATTTATTGAATATTGACTGATTGACATGGGAAAGTAGGATCCTAGATCTAGTGACTTACCAAGATCAGAAAGGTAATAACCTTTTAATTATATAGGTAAAGAAAGTGATGTTCAAAGTATTAAATGACTTGCTCAAGACCATGCAGGTCTTTACAATTCAGTCAGATTCTCTAATTGTTAATTTAGAGCTCTTAAATATATTCCCCTCCCAATATAGTCAGACCATTTTCACATAACCAATTAAATCAAATTTTCAGGACTAAGAGGCGGAGTGTTGAGTTCCTTGCCAACAATAATAGTAGTAATTTTGGGTTAAACTAATTGTCAATAATATCAGCAAGGAGTATAATAATTATGGAGTATATGCTCATGAACTATATTCAATTCTCTGAGGCTTATATAATACCTATTTGGTGCCAGACATTAAACAAATTAGTAACTCTTAAAACTTGACAAACTCAGATGTCTATAATAAAAACATTAAATACAAGCATAGTGTTGGATAATGGAAAGAGGGAATGGGAATCTTTCATATAATGAAGATAACCATGTTAAAAGATTTTCAAAAAAGGAAAAAAAAATGACTTGTGAAGGCCTGAATTTTTGGTAATCTGACCAAATGAAAGAATATTTAAAAATTGGATTTTGCTACTTTACTTCCAGGGGAGCAAGCAAAACTAAAGCAAAACCAAAAACCCATATATGATAAAAAGTTCTGAAGTATCACAAGAAATTCAGAGTGGTTAAGTGACTTAATTACATCCCAGTAAATATCAGAAGGAAGTGGGATTGGAAATGAAGTTTTCCTGATTCAGGGTTCCAGGTATTAATGTATAAGGAAAATTTCTTCTAGCATTTGCAACAAATACCAAAATTTTAAACTATCACAATAAATACCAAAAGTAATGGTAATTTTGTTTCTTCTTCTCAAGAAGATACTAACTTTTTATATATTCATTCATTTGTTTATTTTTATGAGTTACTTTTAGTCAAAGTAACAAGCATTTTAATGATTTATTATGTGTCAGACCTCATGCCAAATTGTGGGGATATGAATAAAAGTAAAAATAAAGGCAGTCCCTTTTCTCAAAGTGTTAATATTCTAATAGAAGAAAACACATAAAGAAAAAAAAAACAAAAAGTGAGAGAAAAAGGAAGATAGAAATGTTTGGTATATGGTGACCATGTTTAGAGACTCAGAAGCACAAACCAGGAAAAGAATGTCTTTACAATATAAGTCCCAATTTAGCTTAAATTTCTATTTAGCTTGTCACACATTGTATGAGGTTTTCTTTTGTTGTGTGTTTTTAACATGCTTGCTTTCTCAACTTCTTTAAAATGCAAGTCATAATATTTCTATGGGTTCCTGCTGCTCTCTTATTGAACATATGGGAAAATGAGCTTCCTTTTTTAGAATATGTATCACTACTATTTCTAATCAAGGCATAAAAATAAACATATATTTCTAAAATTCTAATTGGATTCATCTTTAATTGGTGATTTTATTTTCTTATAATGTGCAATGTAACTGAATCTTTGGAGGAAGTTCAGACCTAAAAGTAATGCAAAGAATTTTTAGACTGATTTCAATTTTATGCAAGAAGAGCTTTGATGTGGTTACAGTTATACACAATGAAAACCCAAAATAAAATTAGGAATAGGTTATCTTGGCAAGTTTTATCTCATTAGTGATTTTTATGAAGACTGGATGACCATTTCTTAGGGATTTGGTAGAGATAGTTCAGAGTCAGACGTGTGTTAAATAAGAGGGCCTCTTAAGTCTTTTATTACTTTGGTAATATAATTCTTAATCCTTGCCCTGATATTTAGCAGCTGTATAAGCACAACAAAGTCATTAAGCTTCTTGGAAACTAAATTTGGTCATCTATAAAACTGAGACATTATTTTCACTACACATGATAGGGATGGTAGTTGAAAATCTGTGAAATTTTATGTTATCAAGTTTGTGTTTATATTGCATATATATATAGTTATTTTCATCTTCCAATCTGAACTAGAAATAGGCAAAATATGAATGAGTTCAACATTATCTTTAGTGCTCTCAGATTTTTGTAGCTCCTCTATAATTTGGTCCCTTAAGTTAACTCTTCCTTCTTCACACTCCTATTAATGCTACATATCCATCTTAGCTTCAAAAATTGGTTTTGTAGTTCAGTCATTTTTGTTATGTCCATGACCCAATTTAGGATTTTCTTGGCAAAGATACTGAAGTAGTTTGTCATTATTTCCATGTGAAGCTCATTTTTCGATGAAGAAACTGAGGCAAACAGGATTAAGTTGCTTCCCCAGGGTTGCACAGCTAAAATATCTGAAAACAGATACGAATTCAGGAACAGGAGTCTTAATCCAGGCTCAGCTCTGGACATTTCTAGCTGTCCCAAGCTTTTAGATTATAGAATGATAAATGAAGAGCTATGTTGAAAGGAAAATTCTTTGTTTGTGCTTCACCCTGATTAAGAAGACAAAACTTAAAACAATCTAATCATTGAAGATCAGCAATAGTTTTGAGGTGGAGACAGCTTTTATAGGCAATTTTAAGACAATCCAAAAGAGACTGGGCCCTTGTATCTCAGTTCCTCCCTAAGGTATCAAGTACATGATAATTTACAGGTAGGGCATGTGACAAAAACAGATGATAAAAAAGCTGCAGCTTTGGTTTCTCCATTTACACCAGAACCTCCAACAACACCAGAAACAATGGATAACTGAGTCAGCATAGCTTTCAACAGCTGCATAGGATCTTACAAATTGGAAACATAAAATAAGGAAACTGAGTTCTGGGAGAGTTAAGTTATTTACCAAAAACACAAATAATAAGTAACAATACTAGTGGGTATAAAATAAAAGTAAAAATGAACTCCTTTGTAAACGTTATATCTTAAATAAAGAATATTGATTTAGGCAGGAAAAAAGCCTCAAAGGATACTAAAAATACCAACAATTAAGCCAAAAGCATCCTTTTTATAAGATGTTTTGTGATAGAGGAGTTGATTACTGTTAGTAATTGAAACTAATACACTATGACACAGAATCAGCCATTGGATGTCAGAACTCTAATAATATATAAACAAAGTGTCACTCAGACAATCACAATGTGAAGAAAATTCCCTTGGGTTCTTTAATATTCATTTTAAAATTCTTTTAAAGCAAATTCTTAAAATTAATGATGGAATTCTGTTACATATTACCCCTTTTAGACATACATTGTAAACCTGCACTAATCTTGTCAAGATGGGTCCCTCTATAGTAATTATTTTTCCCCTAGAGTTTTAGTGGTAACCCTAAGAGACTAAGGGTATTTACCAATGAAGTTAGTTTCCTTAAATAGTTTTTCAGAAAGGTATTTATTCACATGTTTTGTTAAGAAAGTGGTATAAAATGTTTGCATCACAAAGCTTGGTGCATACTCTCTCACAATTTCACATGGAATAAAATGGTCATGAGTCAAATAGTGAGATACATCTATGGTGAAAAAAAAACAATATATATTTACTGGTTTCTGGAAATATTTTTTCAGGTTGCATAAACATTATTCTTTTCTGATTTAAAGCATTATGCTCTTTGAAATCACTTCTTTACTTAGGTGTCTATCTTTCTATATTTGTCTCTGTGTTTGTCCCTGATGTGTTTCTTTCTGCTTTTGGTTGGATAAGTTGTCTCCCACTGGTCCAGTTGCTCTAAAGGTATGTTTGATAGTGGTGACAGGAAGAATATAATGCTTTCTCTTGTTATTCTCTTGAGTAGAAGTTTCTTGCTTCTCAAGCATTTTATAAGCCTGGAATTCTCATTTACTTTCTTGATTTCTGAATGCCAGCATTAAGTATGTCTACTTTATTTGGCTATTGTATTGCTTTCTTGATGATCCTCAAAACTCACAAGGATATCACAGAGTCACAATCATCTGCTTAAACATTAATAACCTTTTCACCGTGTGACCTTCTTTATAAATGTGCTTGTTCAGACATACCTGACTCTGTGTGACCTATAGACTATAGATAGCATGTCAATACTATCCATGGGGTTTTCATGGCAAAGTTACTGTAGCGATTTGGAGTTTCATTCTCCAGTGTATGGAGCAAACAGAAATTAATTAACTTACCTAGGATCACACAGCTGTTAAGTGTCTAAATCTAAATTAGATGTTATTAGTTTAGGGGATATGGTCAGTTTCACTAGAACTTCTGTTTGCTATTTCTCATTATTGGGAAGACATTAATTGGAAAACACCAAGCTCTATTTTCCACATTTGATCTCTTTCCCACTTTCCACAACAAATATAGATAGTGAAAAAAATCAAGAAATTCATTTATTCACATTGTACCAAATACAAATCATAGAAGGTAAAATTTAGAGAATGTATACCAGATAATGCAGAATAAAGAAGGTTTCCCATTGAGAACAGGGTAACAGCTCAACCAACATATGTTAGAACTTAACAAGCTCCCTCAAAACTCTAATGTGAGAAATTGGAGATACATGATGGAAACCACTTGTTTCTTTCATGTCTTCCCAGAGACTTTTCTCTAGGAACCTGAAATGGAGTTGACTTCTCTCATATTCTTTCTTGAAATTAGAAAGCAGAAGTTCCAAAAGTTGTTGGAGGATTGAAGAATACTATAGAAGGAATAGAAAACTATTTGAAACAGATCAGTGAGGATATATATGAAAAAAAAATGTTGCAGATAATAAATATTTTGAAAGTTGCTTGAGAAGAGACAGCATTATATAATAGATTAAATATTGGACTTTGAAATGTGAAAAATTTCTCTCAGATACTTTCTAGCTACATAAACATGGAGAAATTCTTTAATCTCACTGTGTCTGTTTCATCATACATAAAATGAGAAAATTAGATTGAAGACTTCTAAGATTCTTTCGGGATCAAAATATATAATCCTATGATCTGATCTCTTAGAGATCAACCTCAGTAAGTAATTTGGTTGTTTCTCCATTTATTAACTAATTTTTCATTTAGATAACAATAGTTTTTTTTTTAAGTATATAGGTACAACCACATAGTTTTCTCAATTTGGGGAAGTTAAGACACCAACTCCAGATCAGCATTCTAAGGATGTTATGTGGAGCTTTTCGCAGAATGCAAAAGTAACTACCTAGGGAAGAAGACAGTTTGGTTGCAAAGCTCCCTGGGATTTGTAGTCTTCCCCGTTTTGGAAGAGATGAAGTTTACTCCAAATGAGCCTTTGAATTTAAGTAAAAAGAGGTGGGGGACAATTTTTGATTGAAAATGAACTTTGGAGAATGAGAAGAGGGAATAAGAGAAAAGGGCAGATGAAGATATCAGTGTATCCTTTCAAACTGGTGAACTCCAATTCAATCCATTTTTTTAGAACTCAGAAGTGACTTCTTTATAAATAAGCAGAGATGTAAGTGTTGAAGCTTTCTGTGGGAGTATTCACTTTCCACTAGCTGGAATGCTGAAGGAATACCACATAGGTAAAAAGGGGATCTCATTGTCATACTTGCATTATTGTACTTGTGTGTTTTTAAAAAAAATTGGTAGACTACATTGGCTGAATTTTTCATGTTGTTTATACATATAAGTGTCAAGGGAGGTAGAGCCAAGATAGTGGAGTTAAGGCAGATATTCACCTGAGTCTCCCCAAACCTTACCAAATACCATTAAATAACATCTCTACACAAATTCTAGAGGAGCAGAATACACAAAACGACAGAGAGTGAAACAATTTTCCATCCAAGACAACTTAGAAGATTGGTAGAAAAGATCTATTGCATCAGAGTGAGAATGGAATACAGTTCAGCACTGGCCTCCATAGTACAGAGTAGACCCAAAACAACCAGGAGCATTCCTGGAGACAATCAAATAAGTGGCAGCCATGGCAGTTTCCAGACCTCTCTGCCTATAAACTCCAAAAGCAACTTAGATAGTCAGCAAGATAGGCCTATCATATCTGGCTGAGAGTAGAGCTAAGTCCTGTGCAGATCATGTCAGTTATGCAGTTTTGGGGTATAAAAATATTGAACCCACAAATATATTGGGTTTTTAGGACTACCAATATAGGTTATATAAAATGATAGTTTTCTGAAGAACTGAAAACTTACTGGTTCCTAGAAGTATTTCTGAGAATAGATACACAAACCCCCTGAAACTTGGAATCGAACAGCATGCACCTTGGAAGCAGAGCCCTACTTTAAGAAAGAATTTAAAGTCAAATATTAGACTGGGAAAAAGTGCAAGCAACAGAAAAAGATTCTGTCCATAGAAAGTTGCTATGGTGACAAGGAAGATCAAAACACTCAGAAGAAGATAACAAAGTGAAAACGCCTACATCCAAAGCTTTGAAGAAAAATACAAATTAGCCTCAGGCTATTAAAATGCTCAACTTTTCAAATCAAGTAAGAGAGGCAAAGGAAAAATCGGAAAGATATGAGAATGATGCAAACAAATCATGAAAAATGAATCAGTAGCTAAATAAAGGAGACATAAAAGGTACTGAAGAAAATAACACCTTAAAAAAAGATTCAGCCAAAAGAAAAGGGCAAACAACCAACAAGGGGAAGAAGGCCTTAAAAAGCAGAACTGTCCAAATGAAAAGAGAGGCACAAAAATTCACTGAAGGAAAAAAATGCTCCTTAAAAAATAGAATAGGACAATTGGCAAAGGAGGTCCAAAAATTCACTGAAGAATATAATTCCCTAAAAATTAGAATTCAACAAATAAGTGATAATGACTTTTGATAAAGAAAAAAATAAAGTAAATACTGTAAGGCAATGTGAATTCATTTGAGACCTAGAAAATAGATTCAAGAAAGATGATCTAAAAATTATTGGACTACCAGAAATCAATGATTAAAAAAAGATCTCAAACATCTTTCAAGAAACACACACACACACACACACGCACGCACGCAAAGGACACATATTTGAACTGTATGTGAAAGAATGGTATTTTATAAAATAAAATTTAATAATGAGAGAGAAATATACTAGGAGAATCATAGAGGCAAAATGAAGTTATTATCTCACATAAAAATGGAAAATAAGGGGCTTTTACAGAGGAGGAGGAAAGGACATAAATGGAAATAAATGAACCTTACTCTCATTGAAAATTAGGTGTTGAATTAGAAATCAGATTAGAAATTTATCTTACCCTACAGGAAAGTAGAAAGAGAGGGTAATGATAGAAGGAAAGGCAAATTGAGAAAGGGTAGTCAAAATGAAAACACTTTTAGGGAGGGAGGAAATAAAAGGGAAGAGATTAAAAAGAGGCAATAGTAAATATGAAAAGAATTTTGAAGTGTCTCTGATAAAAGCCTTATTTCTCAAACATAAAGAAAACTCGGGCAATTTTATAAATTTATATTTTTTTAAAATATAAGAGCCATTCCCCAATTGATAAATGCTCAAAAGCTAGGAATACTTTTCATATGAAGTAATCAAAGTCGACTGTAGCCATATAATAAAATGCTCTAACTCATTGTTAATTGGAGAAGGGCAAATTAAAACAGTTCTGAGGTACTACCTTATATATGATAGATTGGCTAATATGACAGAAAAAATGATAAAGGTGGCGAGGATGTGGGAAAAATGAAACATCAATACACTGTTGGTGAAGTGAATTGAATCAACCATGCTGAAGAGCAATTTGGAATTAAGTCCAAAGCGTTATGAACAATAAATAAGCTCTAACCTGGCAATACCACACTAGGTTTGTAGCTCAAAAAAAAATGTATTTTTAACGGAAAAGGACCTATCTGCAAATACATACACATATGTATATGTGTGTTTTTTATATATTTCTTTTTCTTTATTTTTCTTGAAGTTTTTTGTCCATGTTTTCTTTAACAACATGACTATTATGGAAATGTTTTGCATAAATATACATGTATAACTTATAATTAATTGCTTTCTTTCTTGATAAACAGTGTGTTGGGAGAAAGGGAGGGAAGGAGCCAATTGGGAAATCAGTGGGTTTTTTTGTTTATTTTTTAATTTTTTTAAATTAAAAGCTTTTTATTTACAAAACATATGAGTGATTTTTCTACATTGACCTTTGGAAAACTTTTTTTTTTTGTTCCAAGATTTTTCTCTCCTTCCCCCCATCCCCTACCCCTAGATGAGAGGTAATCTAATACATGCTAAATATGTTAAATTATATGACAAATCCAATATATGTATACATATATATACAGTTATCTTACTGCACAAGAAACATCAGATCTAGAAAGAAAGAAAAAAAAAAAAAACAACCTAAGAAGGAAAACAAAATGCAGGGAAATATTTACAGAAAGCGTTAAAATGCTGTGTTGTGGTTCCCAGTGAGCTGGATGTATATGACTACCTTCATTGCTGAACAATAGGAACTGGTTTGAATCACATCATTGTTGAAGAGAACCATGTCCATCAGAATTGATCATCATATACTCTTGTTGCTGTGTATAATGTTCTCCTGATTTCACTCAGCATCAGTTCATGCAAGTCTCTCCAGGCCTCTCTGAAAGGCTGGTCATTTCTTATTGAACAATAATATTCCATGACATTCATATACTATAATTTATTCAGCCATTCTCCAATTGATGGGCATCCATTTAGTTTCCAGTTTCTAGCCACTACAAAAAGGGCTGCCACAAACATTTTTACAAATGTGAGTCCTTTTCCCTCCTTTAAGATCTCTTTGGGATATAGGCCCAGTAGAAACACTATTGGGTCAAATGGTATGCACAGTTTGGTAACTTTTTGCGCATAGTTCCAGATTGCTCTCCAGAATGGTTGGATCAGTTCACAGTTCCACCAACAGTGCATCAGTGTCCCAGTTTTCCCACATCCCCTCCAACATTCGTCATTATCTTTTCCTGTCATCTTAGCCAATCTGACAGGTGTGTAGTGGTATCTCAGAATTGTCTTAATTTGCATTTCTCTGATCAATAGTGATTTGGAGCACCTTTTCATGTGACTAGAAATAGTTTAAATTTCTTCATCTGAAAATTGTCTGTTCATATCTTGTGACCATTTATCAATTGGAGAATGGCTTGAATTCTTATATATTTGAGTCGATTCTCTATATATTTTAGAAATGAGGCCTTTATAAGGACCTTTGAATGTAAAAATATTTTCCCAGTTTATTACTTCCCTTCTAATCTTGTCTGCATTCATTTTGTTTGTACAAAAACTTTTTAACTTGATATAGTCAAAATTATATATTTTGTGATTAATGATGATCTCTAGTTCTTCTTTGGTCACAAATACTTCCCCCTCCACAGGTCTGAGGGGTAAACTATCCTACATTGTTCTAATTTGTTTATAATATCATGCTTTATGTCTAGATCATGAATCCATTTCAACCTTATCTTGGTATATGGTGTTAGGTGTGAGTCAATGTCTAGTTTCTTCCATAGTTGTTTCCAATTTTCCCAGGAGTTTTTGTCAAATAGTGAGTTTTATCCCCAAAACTGGGGTCTTCAGGTTTATCAAACATTAGATTACTATTATCATTGAGTATTTTGTCCTGTGGACCTAACCTATTCCACTCATCCGCTACTCTATTTCTTAGCCAGTACTAAATGTTTTTTTTTTTTTTCTTTTTTTTTTTTTTTTTTTTTTTGCTGAGGCAATTGGGGTTAAGTGACTTGCCCAAGGTCACACAGCTGTTACGTGTCTGAGACCAGATTTGAACTCAGGTCCTCCTGACTTCAGGGCTGGTGCTCTATCCACTGCGCCACCTAGCTGCCCCTACTAAATGGTTTTGATGACCACTGCTTTATAATATAGTTTTAGATCTGGTACAGCTAGGCTACCTGCATTTGCCTTTTTTTTTTTTTATTAATTCTTGACCTTTTATTTTTCCAGATGAATTTTGTTGTTATTTTTTTCTAGGTCAGTTAAATAGTTTCTTGGGAGGTTGATTGGTATAACACTAAATAAATAAATTAGTTTAGGTAGCATTACCATCTTTATTATATCTGCTCGACCTATCCAAGAGCACTTGATATTTTTCCAATTATTTAGATCTGACTTTATTTGTGTGGAGAGTGTTTTGTAGTTCTGCTCATATAGATCCTGACTTTCCCTTGGCAGATATATTCCCAAATATTTTATACTATCGAAAGTTATTTTAAATGGATTTTCTCTTTGTATCTCTTTCTGTTGCATTTTGTTGGTGATGTATAAAAATACTGATGATTTATGTGGATTTATTCTGTATCCTGCAACTTTGTTGAAGTTGTGGATTAATTCTAAAAGTTTTTTAGTTGATTCTCTAGGGTTCTCTAAGTAGACCATCATATCATCTGCAAAGAGTAATAATTTGGTTTTCTCATGACCTACTCTAATTCCTTTAATCTCTTTTTCTTGTCTTATTGTCAAACCTAGCATTTCTAATACAATATTGAATAGTAATGGTGATAGTGGGCAACCTTGTTTCACCCCTGATCTTACTGGGAATGGTTCCAGTTTATCACCATTACATATGATGCTAGCTGATGGTTTTAAATAGATGGTACTGACTATTTTAAGGAAAAGTCCATTAATTCCTATACTCTCTAATGTTTTTAATAGGAATGGATGTTGGATTTTATCAAATGCTTTTTCTGCATCTATTGAGATCATATGTTTTTGTTAATTTGGTTATTAATATAGTCAATTATGTTAATAGTTTTCCTAATATTGAACCATCCCTGCATTCCTGGTATAAATCCTACTTGGTCATGGTGTATTATTCTGGGAATGATTTTCTGTAATCTCTTTGCTAATATTTTATTTGAGATTTTTGCATCAATATTCATTAGGGAGATTGGTCTATAATTTTCTTTCTCTGTTTTTGTTTTACCTGGTTTAGATATCAGTACCATGTCTGTATCATAAAAGGAATTTAGTAGGAGTCCTTCATTCCCTATTTTTTCAAATAGTTTATATAATATTGGAATTAATTGTTCTTTAAATGTTTGATAGAATTCACATGTAAATCCATCTGGTTCTGGAGATTTTTTCTTAGGGAGAAATTGATTAATGACTTGTTCTACTTCTTTTTCTAAAATGGGAGTATTTAAGTAATTTATTTCCTCTTCTGTTAATCTGGGCAATCTATGTTTTTGTAGATATTCCTCCATTTCACTTAGGTTATCAAATGAATTGGCATAAAGTTGGGCAAAGTAACTCCTGATTATTGCTGTAATTTCCTCTTCATTGGTGGAAAGTTCTCCCTTTTCATTTTTGAAACTAACAATTTGATTTTCCTCTTTCCTTTTTCTAATCAAATTAACTAGAGGTTTATCTATTTTGTTAGTTTTTCATAGAACCAACTTTTAGTTTTTTTATTAATTCAATAGTTTTTTTTTACTTTCAATTTTATTAATCTCTCCTTTAATTTTAGGATTTCGGGTTTGGTATTTGATTGGAGGTTTTTAATTTGTTCTTTCTCTAGCTTTTTTAGTTGCAAGTCCAATTCATGCATTTTCTCCTTCTCTATTTTATGCAAATAAGCATCTAGAGATATAAAATTTCCCCTTATTACTGCTTTGGCTGTATCCCACAAATTTTGGTATGTTGTCTCATTATTGCCATTCTCTTGGATGAATTTAGTAATTGTGTCTGTAATTTGCTGTTTCACCCATTCATTCTTTAGGATAAAACTATTTAGTTTCCAAGTGGTTTTTGGTCTATTTTCTCCTGGCCTTATATTGCATGTGATTTTTATTCTGTCATGATCTGAAAAGAATACATTTATTATTTCTGCCTTCCTGCATTTGATTTTGAGGTTTTTGTGTCCTAACACATGGTCAATTTTTGTATAAGTTCCATGGACTGCTGAGAAAAAAGTAAACTCCTTTCTGTCTCCATTTAATTTCCTCCAAAGATCTCTCATACCTAACTTTTCTAAAATTTTGTTTACCTCCTTACCTTCTTTCTTATTTATTTTGTGGTTTGATTTATCTAATTCTGAGAGAGGGAGGTTGAGATCCCACACTATTATAGTTTTGCTGTCTATTTCTTCTTGCATCTCTCTGAACTTTTCCTCTAGGAATTTCCATGCTATACCACTTGCTGCATATATGGTTAGTTTTAATATTGCTTCATTATCTATGGTACCCTTTAGTAAGATATAGTTTCCTTCTGTGTCTCTTTTAATTAGATCTATCTTTGCTTTTACTTGATCTGAGATCAAGATTGCTGCCCCTGCTTTTTTTTTTGTTCAATTAAAGCATAATAAATTCTGCTCCAGCCTTTTACTTTTACCCTGTGTGTGTCTCTATGCTTTAGATGTGTTTCTTGTATACAATATATTGTTGGATTCTGGTTTTTAATCCAGTCTGCTATCTGCTTCTTCTTTATGGGAGAGCTCATTCCATTCACATTCACAGTTAAAATAATTAATTCTGTATTTCCTGCCATCTTATTTACCTTAGCTTATGCTTTTCTCTTTCCTATCCCCTTTCCCTCCTCCCTAGTATTTTGCTTTTGATAACCACTTCCTTCAAAGAATCCTTCCCCTTTAGAGCCCCACCCCCTTTTTACACCTTTCCCTTAATTCTTCTGTTTTCCCTTCTATTAGTCTATTCCCTTTCTTTTCCCCCTTTCCCTCCTGTTTCCTTATAAGATAGGACAAGTTTCTTTTTGATACCCAATACGTCTATTATTCCCTCAGAGCCAAATCTGATGAGATGGAGATTAACACAATTCTCATTCCCCTCCCTTTTTCCCCCTCAATCATTATAGGTTTTCTTTCTTTGCCTCTACATATGATGTAATTTCCCTTATTTACCTCCTTTTCCTCTTCTTCCAGTGTTATCCCTTCTCTACCTCTAATTTCTTTTTCAGATTATCATATCATAATAATCATAAAATCACAATAATCATATCATAATAATGATAATGTAATAATAAAATCATAAAATCAACCCTCATTCTATAAGTATCCATAACATAAATATAGTTCTGAAGAGGTTTTTTTTTTTTCTTGTTACCTTTTTATGTTTCTCTTGTGTTCTGTGATTGTAGATCAAATTTTTTGTTCAGTTCTGGTCTTTTCATTAGAAATAGGTGAAATTCTCCTGTATCATTGAATGACTATCTTCTTCCCTGGAAGAAAATGTTCATTCTTGCTGGATAACTTATTCTTGGCTGTAATCCAAGTTCCTTTGCCCTTCGGAATATCTGATTCCAGGACCTTCAATCCTTTAAAGTAGAAGCTGCTAGGTCCTGTGTGATCCTAATTGCGGCTCCTCGATATTTAAATTGTTTCTTTCTGGCTTCTCACAACATCTTTTCCTTGGTATGATAGTTCTGGAATTTAGCCACAATATTCCTGGGGGATTTAATTTTTGGGTTTCTTTCAGGAGGTTATCGGTGGATTGTTTCAATAAGTATTTTGCCTTATGAGTCTAAAATATCAGTACAGTTTTCTTTTATGATTTCCTGGAAAATAGTGTCTAGGTTCTTTTTTTCATCATGGCTTTCAGGAAGCCCTACAATCCTTATATTGTCTCTCCTAGATCTATTTTCCAAGTCAGTTGTCTTTCCTAGGAGATATTTCATGTTTTTTTTACTATACTTTCATTTTTTTTTGTTTTTGTTTGACTAATTCTTGAAGTCTTGATGAGTTATTCACTTCCATTTGTTTGATTCTAATTTTTAATGTCTTATTTTCTTCAGTAACTGTTTTTAGCTCTTTTTGTAATTGGCCAATTTGTTCATTGTAGTCTTTTTCCATTTTTTTCCATTTTATTTTGCAGTGATCTCATTTCGTTTCCCCATGTTTCTTCTAACTCTCTTTTAAGATTCTTTATGCAATCTTCAAAGAAAGTCTTGTGGAATGGAGTCCAGTTTATGTCTCTCTTTCGGGCTTTTTGTGGAGTTGCTTTACTTTTAGGGACCTCAGGATTTGAGGTCTGTTATTCCCTCTCTCCATAAAAGCTGTCTATGTTGAGATCTCTTTTTGTTTTTTTTTTTTTTATTCATTTTTAAAGGTATAAGGTGTGTTCAAGGCAAAGGAGGGAAAGCTGCTTTAATTTGCCCTGGGGCAGTTCTGCTGATTGAGTTATTTCAGGTGCTGTGCAGTTCTGCTGATTGAGTTATTTCAGGTGCTGGGCAGTTCCACTGACTGATTGATTGATTGCCTTAGGGTGCTGTGTAATGGCAGCCAGGCCCGGGAGCTCAACACAGCTCAGGGGCTAACAATCTACCCCCCACAAAAGGCAGATTTTCCAAACCACCTTCCCACAATCAGGACAGATTGGCCCAAGAGTCCCACAGAAGACTCCCAGGTATGTGAAAAGCACAACGCTCCAACTCCTTCTCCAACTCCTGTTCCAGATCCCTGCTCCAGCTCCCTGTGCTGCAGTCTGGGTTCAGCAGACTATCCCCCTGCCCAATTGAAACAGGTCTGTTTTGAAATTCTTCCAGAGTATCTTCTTCTAGAAATGTGTCGTCTTCCAGATATTGTGGTGTTTTTTACTTCAAAATTAGTCTAGAGGCTTCATATGTTGTTGGTTTGAGGGAAGGTTAGAGGAGGTTACAGAGACTCCTGTCTGATCTCCACCATCTTGGCTCCACCCCTGGAAGTCTGAATTCAATGTTTTAAAAATAAATGTTGACTTCCAGGTGTGGAGCCAAGATAAAAAAGTAAGGACAGGAAGCTTCTTTAGCTCTTTGTTTCCATCAAAAAAAAGAAGAAGAAACTAAGCCATTGAACTGAGTCTGATATATGGAAACCTCTCTCCAACCCAAGATAGATTGGAAGGACTTAAATAAAAGCCATTATCCCTAGGGTAAAAGAGATGAACATCCCAGCTCAGATGGACTTTTGGAAAGCCAATGAAAGGATCAGAAACATAGCAGAGCAGTACCTTGGACCTGACCCAGTAGAGGAGCAGAGCAGACTACCAACTTAGAAGGCAAACTCTGGGAAACCAGGCAGGTTTTAGGAAAGAGCAGATGAAGCTACCCTCTGAAAACACAACAAGCCTCTTGATCAAAGCCAAGGCTCAAAGCTTCACCAAAAACTTGGGAGAGCATCCACTTTTTCCGAGGAGCAGAGCTTGACCACAAAAGTAAAAAAAAAAAAAAAAAAAAAAAAAAGGGAAGAAAATGAGCAAGAAACAGAAAAAGAATCTTATCCATAGAAAGCTACTATGGTGACAGGGAAGATCACAATGCCAACTCAGATAAGGACAATATGTTCATAAAGAAAATCTCTAAGAATGATATAAATTGATCCCAAATCCAAAATATCTTCTTGAAATTGCTCATAAAGATTTTAAAAGGCAAATAAGAGAGGTAGAAAAATGAAAGAGAGAGAGAGAGAGAGAAAGAGAGAGAGAGGCAAGAGAGAATCAGCATCTTGAAAAAGGAAGGCAATTCCTTAAAAAAAAAAACTACAATTGGCCAAATGACAAAAAAAAATCCATTGAAGAAAACTCCAAAACAACAGTTTCAAGATGAAATATTTTAAGCTGCCAGAAAAAGCAATTCAAGTATCAAGGTGCAATAGTCAGGATAACACTGGATCAAGCAGCATCTATAATAAAGGATCAGAGAAGAGGGCTTCTGGGAGTGGAGCCAAGATGGAATAGTCAGGAAAGTCAGGAAACTGCTCAAGATCTCTCAGTTTTTCTCAAAAACCACATGAAATCAAGCTTCTGAACACAGTCCGATAAAATGAAACTATTCTCCAACTCATGATAGACTGGAAAAAAATTAAGAAAGGTCAGTTTCCTGGGGTGAAAAGGGTGTATAGGCCAGCTCAGACAGACTCTGGGAAAACTGATGAGAGTGTCTTAATCACAACAAATCAGCAACTGAGATCCTGAGTCCTGGCTCAGTAGAGGAACAAATCAGTGGGCAGCTTCCAGTCCTAGCTCAGAAGGCAAACTCTGGGAAACCAGGCTATTTCCTGAAAAGATAAAGCAGAACTATGCCCTACAAAATACAAGGGGCCCCTATGTTCAAAGTCAAGAGTTAGAGCTTCACAAGAAGCTAGGGAGAGCACCAAATTTACCCCAGGAGCAGAACTCATTATTCAAGTAAAAGCAAGAGGAAATACCAAAAGAAAAAGAAAGAAAATGAGCAACAGAAAAGAACTTTGGCCAAAGAAAGCTACTATGGTGACAAGGCAAACAAAAATACAAACTCAGATGAGGACAGAATGATCACACAGGAAATCTTAAAGAGTGATATGAATTTGTCTGAAGTCCAAAGAGGCTTCTTGGAAGTGCTCATAAAAGACTAAAAGGCCGACTTGGAAAATAGATACAAAAGAGACAATTTTAAAACTATTGGTCTATCTGAAGGCCATGACCAAAAAAAGATCCTGGTATAGCAGTCTTCCACAGATCATTAAAAAATGCACCAGCATTCTAGAAACAGGAGGAGAATCACTGATTGAAGGAATCCATTATTCAAATTTGCAAAGAGATCCCACAAGGAAAATCCCAAGGAACATTGTCATGAAACCAAAACTAAAATCTCCAGAAAAGATAATGCTAGATGACAAACAAAAGCAAGTCAAATAACAAAGAGCAACATTCAGGATTACTTAGGATCTGGCAGCTTCTAAAGGCTCATAGGGTCTGCAAAGCCATATTCCTGAAGACCAAGGACCTAGGATCACAACCAAGAATTCAATTTTAAACAACAATTGGAAATTAAATAATCTAATTCTAAAGAAAGGGTGGGTCAAACAACAAATCACAGAAACAATGTATAATTTCATTCAAGAGAATGACAATAATGAGACAAAAAAACAAAACCTGGGGGATGCAGCCAAAGCAATTCCTAGGGGAAATGTCATAAGTTTAATTAGATACGTGAATAAAATAGAGAAAGAAGAGATCAATGAATTAAGCATGAAACTAAAAAAGCTAGAAAAAAAAAACAAAAAAAATCTCTCCCAATTAAAAATCAAATTAGAAATTTTAAAATTCAAAGGAGATATTAATAAAATAGAAACTAAAACACTACTGAGATAACAAATAAAAGTAAGAGTTGGTTTTATGAAAAAAAATCAATCAAATAGATAAATCTTTGGTTAGTTTGATCAGAAAAAGGAAAGAAAAAATCACTAACATCAAAAATAAAAAGATTTAACTTACCAACAATGAAAAAGAAATTAAAGCAATAATTAGGAGCTATATTGCCCAATTGTATTGGCAGCAAATCTGACATTCTAACCAAAATGAATGAATACTCACAAAAATATAAATGGCTCAGATTAACAGAAGAGGAAATAAAATACTTAAATAATCTCATTTTAGAAAAAAGAAATTGAACAATCCATCTATAAATGTCCCAAGAAAAAATCTCTCAGGGCCTGATGGATTTAAGTGATTTCTTCCAAATATTTAAAGAATAATTAATTCCAATAATATGTAAACTTTTTGGAAAAAATAGGTAAAGAATAAGTCCTGTCAAATTCCTTCTATGGCACAAAAAAAGTACTGAAACCTAAACCAGGAACAGCCAAAACAGAGAAATAAAGTTACAGACCAATCTCACTAAGGAATATTACAGTAAAACATTCATTGTATGTAAATGTTTTACATACAGTAAATGTAAAAGTGGTGACAGAACTTATCAGCAGGATAATACATTATGATCAAGTGAGATTTATAACAGAAATGCAGGGCTGATTCAATAGCAGGAAAACTATTGGCATAATTGATCATAAAAATCTTATGATAATCTCAATAGATGCAAAAAGAGCACCTGTTTCGATTAGAACATTAGCGAACATAGGGATAAAGGGAGTTTTCCTTCAATAATTTGTAGTTTCTATCTAAAACCAATAGCAAGTATTATTTGCTATGGAGAGACTGGATGCATTCCCAATATGATCAGGAGTAAAACTAGGAAGTCCATTATCACCACTGTTATGCAATATTGTTCTAAAAATAGTGGCTTTCACAATAAGAAAATAAAAAGAAGTTAAACGAATTAGAATCGACAATGAAGAAAGAAAACTTTAACTCTTTGTAGATAGAATGATGATATACTTAAGGAATCCTAGAAAACCAAACAAAAGCCTACTTGAAATAATTAACAGCTTTAGCAAAGTTGCATGATAATTATTTTATATTATTTACACAAATTATCAGCATTTCTGTGTATTACTGACAAACCCCGCAGCAAGATGTGGAAAGAGAAATTCCTTTTAAAATAATTGTAGACAAAAGAAAACATTTGAGTGTCTACCTGCTAAGACATCCGAGGTATGTCTTGAACA
This sequence comes from Myrmecobius fasciatus, assembly GCA_023553655.1. NCBI lineage: Eukaryota > Metazoa > Chordata > Mammalia > Dasyuromorphia > Myrmecobiidae > Myrmecobius > Myrmecobius fasciatus. The sequence goes on along the minus strand of JAJPUD010010529.1, from coordinate 35,662 downwards.
AAATTACAAAACACTTTTTATACAATAAAATCAAATCTAAACAAATGGAAAAAATATCAATTGTTCATTGATAGGCCAAGTTAATATAATAAAAATGAAAATTCTGCTAAATTGATCCAGTTTTTCAATGTCATACCAATCAAACCACCAAAAAATATTTCATAGAGCTAGGAAAAATAACAAAATTCATCTGTAAGAACAAAAGTTCAAGAATATCAAAGGAAATAATGAAAAAAAAAATGCAAAGGTTGGTGTCTTTGCAGTTTCAGACCTAAAATTATATTATAAAGCAGTGATCATAAAAAACATTTGGTACTGGCTAAGAAATAAAGTAATGGATCAGTGGATCAGCAAGATTGTGCAATGTTCAACTATAAAAGATTGGATGTTCTCAGTGATTTAATCATTCAAGGCAATCCCAGTAAACTTTGGATAGAAAATGACATCTGCATCCATAAAAACAACTATGGAGATTTATGGGACAAAAACATGTTATGTTCACTTCTTTTTTCTGTTTTTGTTTTACTCTCCCATGGTTTTTCCCTTTTGTTTTGATTTTTCTCTCCCAAGAGGACTCATAAAGAAATGTTTATGAAAAACATTAATATACATGTACAAGTAGGGAAAAAAAAGACAATTTTTGATAAGGAACCACCAATCACATGCTGCAAGAGATCTCAAAATAAAAACTCCCAGGATTATTAGAGCCAAATTTCAGAGCTCCCTGGCCAAAGAGAAAATACTGCAAGCATCCAGAAAAAAACAATCAAACATCATGGATCCAGTTTGAGAAGGACACAAAATTTAGAGGCCACAATGTTAAAGGATTTAAAGGATAAGAGACCTTGGAATATGATACTCTGGGAGCCAAATGAAATTCAATTAGAACCAAGGATAAGCAAAACTGTATCAATCTTCCTATTTTTGAATTTTGGTTAACCATTTATAACCATTTATAAAGAAAAGCCTAGGAATGAATAGAAAATTTGGATTTCAAATACAAGAATTAGGAGAAACACAAAATAGGTAGACATGAAAGAAAAAATTTAAAACACTCCATTGTTAACGCATATTACTTAAATACTTTTTTTATTATTAGGACATATAAAAGGATTCTACATAGAGAAGTTGAACTGAGTTGATTATGTTTCAATGATCTAAAAAATGAAGGTGAGAAGAGGGGAGAGAATTTTTCCCATTCACCTACATACATATGTATGTATATGTATACATATACATGTGAATGTATATGTATATACATACATATGTGTGTGTGTATATATGTATATATATATATCCATATGCAATCAATATTATAGCATCCATATTCTTAAAGGAAATTTAAATGAATTGGAGAAAGAAATATACAGTAAAAAATTACAAGTAGAGGATCTCAACTTTTTCTTCTGAGAGCTGAATAAATCTAACCATAAAATGAATGTTAAAGAGAGTAATAAAATTTTAGAAAAGTCAGATATGGTAGAACTATGGAGAAAATTGAATGAGAATAAACATCAGTCCACATTTTTCTCAGCTGTACATGATACTTTCACTAAAATATCAATAGTCTTATTAAGCATGTTTTAAATCATTGTTGACTAGAGAAATGTAAATATGAACAGGGAATTTTCAAAAGGAGATATCAAAATTCTCTATAGTCATATGAAAACGTATATATCACTACTTAATAAAGAAATCCAAATTAATAGAACTTTAAGATACTACCTCATGCCTATCAGCTTAACATGACAGAAAAAAATGATGAAAAATGATATTCACCTAGAGGGAACAAATAAATTCAGAGTGTTGATTGAAGCATATTTTGGTGATGGTCTTTATCTTTTTATTTTTCTTTTCAACATGGAATTATTTTAGCATAATTTCACATGTATAATAAATATTGATATAATTTTAAAATTTAAAAATTAATTTTAAGGAAAAATAATTAAAATCTTTTTCAAAACAATTAAATGGCAACAATATTCAAATATTTCAAAAATTCAAATACTGGGGGCAGCTAGGTGGCGCAGTGGATAGAGCACCAGCCCTGAAGTCAGGAGGACCTGAGTTCAAATCTGGTCTCAGACACTTCCTAGCTGTGTGGCCCTGGGCAAGTCACTTAACCCCAATTGCCTTAGCAAAAAGCAAAAAAAAAAAAAAAAAAAAGAATTCAAGTACTGATTTAGCAGAGAGATCCTTTCTTTCTTCTTGTTTCATTTCTCCTTTTTTTTAACCTCCCTTCCTCCCTTCTTTTTTTCTTCTTTCAGTTTTCCTTCATTCCTTTTTTTCTTCTTTTCTTTCTGTCTTTTTTTTTCTTAGTAATAGGATCAGTTGATAGATATTACTAGAAGAAGAAATTTAGTTTAACATAGTAGTTTCCTATCCCCTGGAATTGTTAAGTGAAAGAATTTAAGTTAGTAAATAATCAACCTACTCATTTTGGAAATGAGGAAACGGTATCTGAGAGATTAAAAATGTTTCAGGCAGAACATTGATGGCAGTCTGTGATAATAGAAAGTGTCTTAGGTTTTGGTTAAAAATAACTGGGCTTGATTCATGATATTATTTTACCTTTGTTAAGTGATTTAAATTCTCTATTTCCTTATCCATAAAATTTGAGTGACAATATGAGCAAGCCAAAAAATCCTGATATTTAGACTGAGTGGTACATAACACCTAATTAATACTAATTAATTATTGAACTTCAATTAGAACCAAGAATAAGCAAAATTGCATCAATCCTCCTTGGGATATACTAATTAACTTACAGATAATACTCTAAACCCTTATATACTTAAATTCTAAGAATTATTTTTGCTGTATGTGTAATTTCTAATGTAAAGCAACAAAGTCCTTTCTCAGTGCCATTGTGTATCTGTCCTGTTAATCTCCTAAATAATGGATGCTCCCTGCAGGCTGGGTATCCTCCACCCAGCATCTAACACAGAATAGGCACTGAAGAAATGTTTGTTGAATGGATCTGTTTGAATGAATGGATATAAATGAATTTAATTGAGCAAAAACATAAGTAAAATTGAGTAACAATGCTTATTAAATGTTAACTAGAGTCTACACAAGAACAGTCTGCACTTAAAATACAGTAAGCCAATTAGATATTAGAAAGACTAAACCAAATATTTATTAATTCAGGGAAAGTAGAAAATTAACAGGAATTGATTTCCACTCTTCTCAATATTATTTTCTGTTATCAAAATGTATCTTTATGTTTTATTCTTAAATATGAGCATTTTACTTTTCCAAAAATATCAAAATGCCTGGGTTTTAACTAGGAAAAAAAAAACATTAAAAAGCAGATATGGGTTTCTCACTTCTTAATGAAAAAATATGTTTTGCCAGATGGTTCAATTGTTAACAAGAGTATTTGAAAGAATAGTATTCAATATATATCCAAATTTTATCACCTTATCTTATATAACTTCAGTGAGGACAGAAAACTCAAAAACAAATGGGAACAAATAGGGCAATTATAAAAGACTGTGTTTAACTTTATCTGACTCAGATTTCTTCATTCACATAAGAGATCTATGAGGCTTCTAAGTTTAGAGCTGGACAGAATTTAGTGATCACCTCATTTTAAAAGATCACGAACCAAATATCTTGATTTACAAATGAAGAAACTGAGTCCCAGAGAGATCAAATTATTTTTCTGAAGATAAGGTAATTGGCAGATGATGAATTTGTGTTCAGGTTCTCTGATTCACTAGTATTTTTTTTTCATGGTGCCTCTCCTGTATTGATCAGGTAGCAGTGGGAAAATATTACTTAAAAATCATAGCATAAAATGTTTCAAGGGGATAGGAAAGGACTTTTAAAGATAAGCAATAAAAACTATTTTCCTCATGTTAACTATGAGTTAGCAGCACAGACTCCCAGAAACAAGCTCTTGTTTTCTCAGCAATACAGTATACTGTTTTGCTGTTAGACTTCTGTTATTTTGTTTAAGGAATGTTTATACAATGGAAACATGCACACTATACAGAAGGAGAGACTGCAAGAATTTATGTATTAAAATGTGGATTATGAATGATACACACTTAAAACTATGCACGCTTGTGCTGCTCTAGTTTAGTTCATTTTCATTGCAAACCAACATATTCTATTATCCTATAGGTGTCAGGGGCCTCTGAATCACCAGCAGAATTGGTAGTTTCCAGACCTATCAGCCAAGAGACACCAATGTGGACTTAGAAGGTCAGCAGGGAAAGTTTGTCTCAATTAGTGTGAGAGGGTCTTGGGAAGCCAACAAAGCAGAAGTGAGTGATGGCAGTGGCAGCATCAGGAGGCCTCAGGCCATAGAAGATCTATTTACTAGTACTGAGAAAGGACTTTGTTGCTTTAGTACACTATAAATTACAGCCACAGTGCAGTTCTGGTGCAGAAAAGAATGTTTATGGTCAGGTCCCCAGAAGAGTCTCTGAAAACAGCTGCACAAAATCCCTGAAGTTTGTAACATTATGTCCTTCACCTTGGAAACAGAGCCCTATTTTAACAGAGTCAAATGCTAAGACAGCCTAGAAAAATGAGTACACAACAGAAAAAGATTCTGATCACAAAAAGTTTCTATGGTGACAAGGAAGATGAAAATATATACTCTGAATAAAATAACAAAGTCAAATCAGCTACATTCAATGGTTTCAAGAAAAATAGGATTTGGTTTCAGGTTATGGAAGAGCTTAAAATACATTCTGAAAATCAAAAAAGATAGATAGAGGAAAACTGCAAAAGAAAATATAAAAAGTTAATCAAGACAAGAATGCCTTATACTGTACGATTCCTAAAAGAATAAATGTATGGGAGGGAGTTCCGGCAAGATGGCAGAGTGAAGACTTGACTCTCCATGTCCTCCTCTGACTTTCTCTCAAATCAACAATAAAAGAAGCCTCTGAACAAAAATATTTGGACTATGAAACACTGCTTGCAGTTACCTCTGAAGAACTTCAGAGCAGGTGTGTTTCAGTCAGGCAGTGGGGTAAGCAGTTTGTTCGGTGCAGCTCCGGAACAGAGGCCAACTCAGGGCAGTGGGCAAAGAACTGGGTGGGACTCAGCTCAGTGTGGCAGAAACGCCAAACACCTGGGGAGTATATCTGAGTCACTTGGGACACTCTGCCCTGATTGGGGGCAGGTGTTTTGGCAGATTTGCCTTTTTTAAGGAGTAAATTGGGCAAAGTCCTAGCCCCACCAGCCCAGCACCAGTAGTTAATTAGTAGGATTGCCCCAGGGCAAACTACCAAAGCCAGCCACTTCTCTAGCTTTAAACAGACCCCAAGCTTTCTAAAAAAAACATGAGTAAGAAGCAGAAGAGAGCTCTCATCACAGACAGATTCTATCGAGAGAAAGAAGGGCAGACCCCAGACCTTGAAGTTCCTATAGGCAAAGTAACTCCAGAGGAAGCCATCAAGGGAGATATGACCTGGTTCCCCTTTCACAAGGCTTTCCAAGAAGACTGCATAAAGAACCTCAAAAGAGAGCTAGATGATAAATGGGGAAATGAACTGAGATCAGTGCAAGAAGCCCTCCAAAAGAGACATGATAAAGGCACCAATTTATTGAAAAACAAAATTGGTGAATTGGAAATAGACAACAATGCACTGAAAAATAAAATTAGTGAAGTGGAAAAATATTGCAATGAACAAAAAAATTCAACTGGCCAGTTACAAAAGGTGACTGAAGAAAACAACACATTAAAAATAAGAATTGAACAAATGAAAGTGAATGACTCAATAAGATTTCAAGAGTCAGTCAAACAAAAACAAAAAAATGAAAAAATAGAAGAAAATGTGAAATATCTCCTAGGAAAAACAACTAACTTGGAAAATAGATCTAGGAGAGACAATCTAAGGATTATTGGACTTCCTGAAACCCATGATGAAGAAAAGAATCTAAACAGTATATTCCAGGAAATCCTGAAAGAAAACTGCCCTGAAGTTTTAGAATCAGAAGGCAAAATCACCATTGAAAGAATTCACCGATCACCTCCTGAAAGAGACCCCAAAATTAAATCCCCAAGGAATATTGCGGCTAAATTTCAGGAAGATGGCACCAAGAAAAAGATATTGCTAGCACCTAAAAAGAAACAATTCAAATACAGAGGATCTATAATTAGAATCACACATGATTTGTCAGCCTCTACATTGAAGAATCAAAGGGCCTGGAACCAGATATTCTAAAATTTGAAGGAACTTGGATTACAGCCAATACAACCTATCCAGGTAGAATGAACATTATCCTCCAGGGAAGAAGATGGTCATTTAATGATATAAGTGAATTTCACCTATTTCTAATGAAAAGACCAGTTCTGAACAAAAAATTTGACCTCTAAACACAGAACTCAAGAGAAGCATAAAAAGGTAAAAAGGAAAGGACTCTTGAGAACTTTATTTCTACTATGGGGATACTTAAAGATTGGGGGTATAATTGGATATTACTTTGATAATATGAAACAGAAAACTAGAGGAGGAAAGACTATCATACTGGGGGAAAGTGGGAAAAGGTGGTAAAATAAGGTTAAAAAAAGGAAGTAAAATAAGGTAAAATCTCATGAAGAGGCAAAGAAAACCTAATGTAATTGAGGGAAAGAAGGGAGGGAGAGGAGTATGGTGTTAATCTTACTCTCATCAAATTGGGCTCTAAAAGTGTATATCAGACACATTTGGTTTCAAAGAGAAACTTGTCCTTCCTTATAGGGAAGTGGGAGGGAAAGGAGGAAAAGAAAGGGATAGACTAATAAAAGGGAAATTAGGAAAGGAGTAAAAAAAGGGGAAGGGCTCTAAAGGGGGGAAGGATTGTTTGGGGGAGAGCATCATCAAAAGCAAAATACTAAACAGGGGGAAGGGAGAAAGTGGAAAGGAAAGGGAAAAACATAACTTGGGTAAATAAGATGGTAGGAAATACAGAATTAGATATTCTAACTGTGAATGTGAATGGAATGAACTCTCCCATAAGGCGGAAGTGGATAGCAGACTGGATTGAAAACCAGAATCCAACAATATGTTCATTACAAGAAACACATCTAAAGCATAGTGAAACATACAGGGTGAAGGTAAAAGGCTGGAGCAAAACCTATTATGCTTCAGGTGAACAAAAAAAGCAGGGGTAGCAATCCTGATATCAGATCAAGTAAAAGCCAAGATACATCTAATCAAAAGAGATTAGGAAGGAAACTATTTTATTAAAGGGTAACATAAATAATGTAGCCATATCAATACTAAATATATATGTACCAAGTGGCATAGCATCCAAATTCCTAGGGGAGAAATTAAGAGAGATGCAAGAAGAATTGGACAGCAAAACTGTACTAGTGGGGGATCTCAACCTTGCTCTCTCAGAATTAGATAAATCAAACCAAAAAAATACATAAGAAAGAAACTAGGGAGGTAAATCAATTGTTAGAAAAGTTAGGCATGATAGATCTTTGGAGTAAATTGAATGGCGACAGTAGGGAGTTTACTTTTTTCTCAGTGGTTCATGGAACTTATACAAAAATTGACCATGTATTAGGGCATAAAAACCTCAAAATCAAATGCAGAAAGGCAGAAATAGTAAAAGCATCTTTTTCAGATCATGATGCAATAAAAATCACATGCAATATAAGGCCAGGAGAAAATAGGCCAAAAGTTAATTGGAAATTAAATAATCTAATCCTGAAGAATGAATGGGTGAAAGAGCAAATCATAGACACAATTAATACTTTCATCCAGGAGAATCCTTATTGTCATAAGGAGACAACATACCAAAATTTGTGGGATACAGCCAAAGAGGTTATAACGGGTAATTTTATATCTCTAGATGCTTACTTGCATAAAATAGAAAAAGAGAAGATCAATGAATTGAGCTTACTAATTAAAAAAAAAAAACTAGAAAAAGAACAAATTGAAAACCCTCAATTAAATACCAACTTGGAAATTCTAAATATAAAAGGGGAAATTAATAAAATTGAAAATAAGAAAACTATTGAATGAATAAATAAAACAAGGAGTTGGTTTTATGAAAAAAACAACAAAATTGATAAGCCTTTAATTAATTTGATAAGAAAAAGGAAAGAGGAAAATCAAATTCTTAGTCTCAAAAATAATAAGGGAGAACTTTCCTCCAATGAAGAGGAAATTAGAGCAATAATCAGGAGTTACTTTGCCCAACTTTATGCCAGTAAATTTGATAATCTAAATGAAATGGAGGAATATCTACAAAAATATAGATTGCCCAGGTTAACAGAAGAGGAAATAAATTATTTAAATAGCCCCATCTTAGAAAAAGAAATAGAACAAGCTATTAACCAACTCCCTAAGAAAAAATCTCCAAGCCCAGATGGATTTGCATGTGAATTTTACAAAACATTCAAGATCAATTAATTCCAATATTATATAAACTATTTGAAAAAATAGAGATAGAATGTATACTACCAAATTCCTTCTATGATACCAATATGGTGCTGATAGCTAAACCAGGTAGGGTGAAAACAGAGGAAGAAAACTCTAAACAAATTTCCCTAATGAATATTGATGCAAAAATTTTAAATAAGATATTAGCAATGAAATTACAGAAAGTCATCCCCAGGATAGTACACTATGACTAAGTACGATTTATACCAGGGATGCAGGGCATGTTCAATATTAGGAAAACTATCAGCATAATCAATTATATTAATAACAAAACTAACAAAAACCATATGATTATCTCAATAGATTCAGAAAAAGCATTTGATAAAATCCAACACCATTCCTATTAAAAACACTAGAGAGTATAGGAATAAATGCACTTTTCCTTAAAATGATTAGAAGCATCTACTTAAAACCATCAGCAAGCATCGTATGTAATGAAGACAAACTAAAACCATTCCAAATAAGATCAGGACTGAAAAAAGGCTGCCCACTGTCACCATTACTATCTAATATTGTATTAGAAATGTTAGTGTTGGCAGTAAGAGAAGAAAAAGAGATTAAAGTAATTAGAGTATGTAATGAGGAAACCAAATTATCACTCTTTGCATATGACATGATGGTATACTTAGAGAACCCTAGAGATTCAACTAAAACACTACTAGAAACAATTCACAACTTTAGCAAAATTGCATGATACAAAATAAATCGACATAAATCATCAGCATTTTTATATATTACCAAGAAAGTTCAGCAGCAAGAGATAAAAAAAGAAATTCCATTCAAAATAATAGATGATAGTATAAAATATTTGGGAATCAATCTTCTAAGGAAAAGTCAGAATCTATATGAACTAAACTACAAAACACTTGCCACACAAATAAAATCAGACCTACTCAATTGGAAAAACATTAAAAGCTCATGGGCAGGCCGAGCGAATATAATAAAAATGACAATACTACCCAAACTAATTTACTTATTTAGTGCCATACCAATTAAACTTGCAAGAAATTACTTTACAATTCTAGAAAAAAACAGTAGCAAAGTTCATTTGGAAGAACAAAAGGTCAAGAATCTCAAGGGAATTAATGAAAAAAAAAAAAAGGCTGATGAAGGTGAACTTGCTGTGTCAGACCTAAAACCATATTATAAAGCAGCGGTCATCAAAACCATTTGGTACTGGCTGAGAAATAGAACAGTCGATCGGTGGCATAGGATAGGATTTCAGGACAAACTAGGCAATTACTATAGCAATTTAGTGTTTCATAAACCCAAAGACCCCAGCTTTTGGGATAAATACTCACTATTTGGCAAAAACTGCTGGAAAATTAGAAACTAGTGTGGAAGAAATTAGGGCTTGACCCTCACCTAACACCACATACCAAGATAAGATCTAAATGGGCTCATGATCTAGATATAAAGTGATATTATAAGCAAATTCGAGGAACATCATATAGTTCACCTCTCAGACCTGTGGAGATGGAATAAATTTATTTCCAAAGATTTGGAACTCTTAACTGAACACCAGATAGTTAATTTTGACTATATTAAATTAAAAAGGTTTTGTACAAACAAAACTAATGCAGACAAAATTAGGAGGGAAGCATTAAATTGGGAAATCATCTTTACATTTAAGGGTTCTGATAAAGGCCTCATCTCTAAAATATATAAAGAATTGTCTCATATTTATAAGAATTCAAGCCAATCTCCAATAGATAAATGGTCAAAGGATATGAACAGACAATTTTCAGATATAGAAATTAAAACCATTTCTAGTCATATGAAAAGTTGCTCCAAATAACTATTGATCAGAGAAATGCAAATTAGGACAACTCTGAGGTACCACTACACACATGTCAGATTTGCTAAGATGACAGAAAAAGATAATGACGAATGTTGGAGGGGATATGGGAAAAGTGGAACGCTGATACATTGTTGGTGGAATTGTCAACGGATTCAACCATTCTGGAAAGCAATTTGGAACTATTCTCAAAAAGTTATCAAACTATGCATACCCTTTGACCCAGCAGTGTTTCTATTGGGCTTATATCCCAAAGAGATCTTAAAGGAAGGAAATGCACCCACATGTGCAAGAATGTTTGTGGCAGCCTTTTTTGTGGCTAGAAACTGGAAACTGAATGGATGCCCATTAATTGGGGAATGGGGGAACAAATTATGGTATATGAATGTTATGTAATATTATTGTTCTGTAAGAAACTACCAGCAGGATGACTTCAGAGAGGCCTGGAGAGATTTGCATGAATTGATGCTGAGTGAAACGAGCGGAACCAAGAGATCATTATACACGGCAAAAACAAGACAATATGATGATCAATTCTGATGGACATGGATCTCTTCAACAATGAGATGTTTCAAACCAGTTCCAATTGTTCAGTAAAGAAGGCCATATACACCCAGAGAGAGGGATGAGATATGGACTACAATATATCATTTTCATGCTCTATATTGATGATTGCTTGTATTGGCTTTCCTTTATCAGATCTTTTTTTGTTCATGTAGATATGATTGTTCTTGCACAGCAAGATAAGTATGGAAACATGTATACATATATTCGACTTGTCAAATATTTTAATATAGTTAACATGTAGTAGACTTCCTCCCATCTAGGGGAGGGAAGGGGAATAGGGGTGAATATTTGTAAGGGAAAGCTTTGTAATGGTCAATGTTGAAGAACAACCCATACATATGTTATGCAAATAAAAAGCTTAACTTAAAAGAAAAGAAGAAATGTGTGTACACACATATAATCATACACAGGCATTCATACCTGCATAAACACACACATTATCTACCCCCAAGAATTTGAAAAAGTATTGCAGACTACTTTGGAGTACTTAATGTAACCTTTTCTTGTATCTTATTATATAAAATCTTACAACAGGGGGCAGAGTAGTTATTTTTTTTGCACTTTGGTAAAGAATTGGAAGCCCTCAGTTAGAAAATTTTCTAAAAAAAGACTGCCTTTTAGCTTCCAGCCTTACTCTAAGACCCCTGTCGTTGACTGTCTTTTCTATACCTTTACTAAATTAAGATGAGACACAGTTTTTCCCTTTGTTTAGTATTTAATTTTCTCTCCAGTTACATGTAAAAACATTTAAAGTATTTGTTTTATTTTTCTTTTCTGATTATACATGTATTTTAAATTTTTAAATACACATTTTTATGAATTATGTTGGGAAAGAAAAATCAGAACAAAAAGAAAAACTGTGAGTAGATAAAATAGGAAAAAAAGTGAACATAGCATGTATGGATTTACATTCAATCTTTATGGTTCTTTTTCTGCGTGTAGATGGTGTTTTTATCCTAAGTTCATTGGGATTGCCTTGCATCACTGAATTGATGAGAAAAACAAAATCTATCATAGTCAAAAATTGCACAATCATGCTGTTACTGTGTACAATGTATTTTTGCTTCTGCTTGTTTCACTTAGCATCAGTTCATGTAAAACTTTCCTGGCCTTTCTAAAATCAGCTTCTTCATCATTTTTATACAACAATAACATTCCATTACCATCACATACCACAGTTTATTTAGCCATTTCCTAATTGATGGTCATCTACTTATTTTCCAATTCTTAGCTTACACAAAAAAGAGCTGCTATAAACATTTTTGCACACGGGAGTCATTTTCCCTTCTTTGTGATTTCCTTGGGATACAGACTTAGTAATGGCACTGCTGGGTCAAAAGGTATGTATGCACAGTTGGATAGCCCTTTAAACATAGTTCCCACTTGCTTTCTAGAATGGTTGGATCATTTCACCTCCAACATTT
>JAJPUD010010529.1:0-16371 GCA_023553655.1 Myrmecobius fasciatus | reverse complement strand
TTGATATGGTTGATTATGGTAATAGTTTTTCTGGTATTCAATCAGCCCTGCCTTCAAGGTATAAATTCTACTTGGTCATAGTGTATTATTTTGTTCACAAGTTGATATAATCTCTTTGCTAGTATTTTATTTAAAATTCTAGCATCAATATTCATTAGATGATTGAATTGCAAATTTTTTTTCTGTTTTGTCTCTTCCTGGTTTAGGTGTCAGTACCATTTTTGTATCATAAATAAAATTTGGCAGGACTCTAAACCTATTTTTACAAAGAGTTTACATAGTATTGGAATTAATTGTTCTTTAAATGTATGGTAAAATTTACCTATAAATCCATCTTGTCCTGCAGATTTTTTTAGGGAGTTTATGGATGGCGTGTTCAATTTATTGTTCTAAATAAGACTATTTAAGAATTTTATTTCCTCTTCTGTTAATCTGAGCCATTTATATTTTTGTAAGCATTCATTTAGTTTATATTATCAGATTTGCTGCCATGCCTTTGGGCAAAACATTTCCTAAATATTGTTTTAATTTCTTTTTTTATTGGAGGTAAGTTCAGCCTTTTCATTTCTGATGCTAGTAATTTGGTTTTTTTCCCTTGCTTTTTCTAATCAAATTAACCAAAGATTTATCTATTTTGTTCGTTTTTCATAAAACCAACTTAGTTTTATTATTTAGTTCAGTAGTTTTCTTAATTTTAATTTTATTAATCTCCTTTTGAGTTTCAGAATTTCTAATTTGGTATTTAGGTTTTTTTTCCCTAATTGTTTTAGTTGCACATAAGTTCATTGATGTCCTCTTTCTCTATTTTATTAATGTAAGTATTTAGAGACATAAAATTTTTCCTGAGAACTTCTGTGATTGCAACCCACAGGTTTTGGTCAATTGCACATTATTGTCATTCTCTTAGATGAAATTATGAATTGTTTTTGTGATTTGTTGTTTGAGCTACTCATTATTTAGAATTAAATTATCTAATTTCCATTTGATTTTTAGTGTATCTTTTCTTGGCTCTTTATTGAAAATAATTTTTTTTGCTTTGTGATCTGAATAAAACACATTTACTATTTCTGACATTCTGCATTTAATTATGAGGTTAATGTGCCCTAATACATGCTCAATTTTTGTGTAGCTGTCATGCACTTCTGAAAAAAAGAAGTATTCTTTTCTCTCCCTATTCAATTTTCTCCAGAAATCTATCATTTCTAATTTTTTTTAGGATTCTATTAACTTCCCTAGTTTCTTTTTTATTTTATGGTTTGATTTGTCTAATTCTAGGAGAGGAAGGTTACGTTCCCCCAGTACAATAGTTTTGCTCTCTCTTACTTCCTGTAAGTGGCTTGGCATTTTTTTTAAGAATTTGGATGCTCCACTACTTGATGTGTAAACATTGAATATTGACATTAATTCATTGTTTATGGTATCCTTTAACAAGAACTAATTTCCTTCCTTATCTCTTTTCATTATATCTATTTTACTTTTGCTTTATTTGAGATGACAATGCCTACCCCTACATTTTTCCTTCAGCTGAAACATCACAAACTCTGTTCCAAATATCTTTCTTGCAAACAATGTATCATAGGATTGTTTTTTAATCCAGTCCATTATTCATTTCCATTTTATGAAAAATTCGTCCTATTCACATTCACAATTACCAGCTCTGTATTACCCTTTATCCTATTTTCTCTCCTATATATACTTTTATTCTCTCTTTCTACCCTGTCCCTCCTTAGTAATGTTTTGTTTGTAACAGATCCATCAATTACCTGCCCTACCATCTTCTATTATCCCTCTTCCCTTCTCTTGCTCCTTTTTGCTAGTGTTTCTGTACTCCCTTCTATACCCAGTTGAATAAGTAAGTTACTCCTTCTTTGAGCTAATACTGATGAGATCAAGCTTTAGATAATGCTCACCCCTTCCTGTTTTTCCCTCTATTGAAATAGGTATTTTGTGCCTCTTCATGAAATCCTGACTGTGTCCCATTATAGCTCCCTTTATCTCATATACTTTGATATCTTCATATCAGAATACATTCACAACTGTGATGCCCCCTCTAACTGCCCCAGTAACAGATACTGTTCTCAAGAGTTTCAAATATTATTTTCCCAATTAGGGATGTAAACAATTTAACCTTTTAATAATGTATATTTTTCCCCATTTACCTTTCTATGTTGCTCTTGAGTACTGTGTTTGAAGATCAAATTTTCTTTTTAGTTCTCTTCTGAAATATGATGCTTATTCTTTCTTAGAAGTTAATTCTTGGTTGTAATCTCAGGTCCCTTGATACTTGAATTGCTTTTGTCTGGCAGCTAGCTGTATCTTTTCCTTGAAGATCTCTTGATGAGTGCTATTCAGGATCTTTTTTAATTATTATTATTTTTTTTGGTTATGGCCTTCAGGTAGACTAATGATTTTAAATTTATCTGTCCTGGACATATTTTCCAGGTCATCTGTTGTTTCAATGAGGCATTTTTAATTCTCTTACATTTTTTTCATTCTTTTAATTTTTGCTTGACTGGTATTTGATGATACATAGGGTCATTAGCTTCTATTTGTCTCATTGTAGTTTTTAATTTGTGATTTCCTTCAGTTAACTTTCTATCTCTTTTTTCTTTGGATTAATTCTACTTTTCTAGATGTTGTTATATTCAGGGGATTTTTTTTTTGCCAAATGTATTTTTTAAAGAATAGACTTCCTTTTCCAGGCTATCCACTCTTTCTTGCATACCTCTCATTTCCTTTCTAATTTGTTTTCATCTTCCTCTCTTATTTGCCTTTTAAAATATTTCATGAGCACTTCCTCTTTGGGTTTGGGACCAATTCATATTCCCTTTTGAGATTTTCTCTGTGGACAATTTGTGCTTGTCTGACTTGGAGTTCTAGTGTCCCTTGTCACCATAGTAGCTTTCTATGATCAAAGTTCTTTTCTGCTTTTAGCTCATTTTCTTTTCTTTTCTTTTGGTCTTTCTTATTTTTTATACTTTTATGGTCAAACTCTGCTCCTGGGATAAAGTGGGCACTGTCTGAAACTTCCTGGGACATTCTGAGCCTTGGCTTTGAGCATAGGAGCCCTTTATGTTTAATGTTTTGTTCCTAGCAGGGGGTAGTTTTACCACTTCTTTCCAAGAAATACCCTGCTTTCTCAGAACTTGCATATCAGGACAGTTTTCTTTCATAATTTCTTGTAATATGTCTAGGCTTTTTGTTGTTGTTTTTGGTGTTTTGATTCATGTATTTCAAATATTCCAATAATCCTTAAGTTATTGCACCTCAATCCATTTTTCTGGTCAGCTGTTTTTCCAATGATATATTTCATATTTTCTTCTGTTATGTTGTATTATTTCAACTTTTATTGCTTTTTGATGTATTATGTAGTCATTAGATTGCACTTACCCAATTCTAATTTTTAAGGAATTATTTTCTTCAGTGAGCTTTTGTACTTTTTTTTTTCCATTTAGGCAATTTATGATTAAAATTTTGTACCTTTTTAATCATTTTGCCAGTTCTGTGTTTTTTAAGTTTTATTTTTCCAGTATTTTTTGCCTTTTACTAAGCTGTTAATTATCTTTTAATGTTTCCCTTGCTTTCATTTTTTGTTCAATCTTTCCCCTACTTCTCTTATTTTTTTTGAAAATCATTTTTTTAAATTCCTCCAGAAATGCATATTTGTATTATGTCCAATTAGCTTTTTTTCCTTGAGGTTTCTAGCTTTTTTTGACATCATTTTTTTCTTTTGCATTTATTGTTTTTTATCTTCCCTATCACCATATTAGCTTTTTATTATTTTTATTATTTGACCATATTTTCATTGTTTACTCTTTTTAAAAACCTATTTCTTGGCTTAGTTATGTTAAAATTAGGTTCTCTTATTGAGATGAGATTCCCAAGTTTCAGGTTATTTTGTACTGTTGTTTTTAGAATAAATTCTTCAGATTTGGAAGATTTCTGTGCTTCCAAGGTATTGGGAACAAGGTAGAGGTGTGGTACTCTCAGACTGGGCACTGTCTTTATCTAGAAAGAGCAACTGATCCCTTGAAATCTGTCAATATTCCTCCTCATGGCCCTATTCCTTCAGGATTAAAAATGCTTCTGCCATTAATTTGTGACAAAGTAGTGGTTATAGGCAATGTGGTTGCCAAACATCATCAATACTGCAACCAGGGTTAGCACAAGTGTCCCAGTTAATCTTTTTCTGATCAGTTGTCAGATTCTCTTCCTGTCTCGGGTTTGAGCATTCTGAATCTGTTCGTCATATCAGCAACTCCAGTAACTCTAGTGTTTCAGTCATTTGGTTTCTAGGTCTGCATGTGCTGACCTCTCCTTCTGATTCCCCTAAGTTGTCCTGGAGTAGAAGCATATGTCACTCTGACTTTTTGTTGACTTTGTTACTTCAGAGCATGATTCAAGGCAACATTTTTAAATTGTTTTCAGAAGCATGTTCAGACAGCTAGGTTGTAGTGATTCTTCTACTATATTATCTCCCATTGCTTCTTAAATTCCCTTGGCTTCAGATTAAACATACTGAGGTAATTAAATCACTCCTCATATGACAAGGTTTCAAATACTAGCAACTATTCAGGGCTCATGGAAAATCTTAGAACTTTATAGAATTTTAGAACTGGGAGTGTACTTAGAAATAATTTATTTCAATCTCTATATTTTGTGGCTGAGAAATCTGAGGCCCAGAAAGATTTGAAGGATTAATTACTCAATGATTCTCAAGGTACATTGCAAATGGACAAAAATACTTTCTTCAGTAGTTCAGTGGATTCATAAACTAATAATTTTGGCATCTCTAGCCAAATAGTCACAACAAGTACAATTATTGGCCATGCCTTTTTCCCAGAAATTATCCAAGTTTCTATTTATATTTTGGAGGTGTTCCAAAGATTCTTTTTTTAACGTTTATATCTGTTATATCCACTCCTTGCCATATGATGGACCCACATCTTTTACTTCCTTTCATGTCTTTGTATTATTTCTTTTTTGTAGGTCATAGTTGATAACAGCATAGAAATTACATCTACAGGAATATTTTCATCTTCTTTGACTCGTCTGTAATTTTGAATCATTTCTCATGGCATTCCATGCTTTGCAACCATATATCATTCATTAATAGAAATGTATCAGTGCTGTTATTCAAAATTACTAAATTTTAAAATATGGTCCAGACATATTTTTATTTTATTAAGTTTTAGTTATGTTTAATATTGGTCTACACACAATATAATTATCTTCACAAATATATCTGTCTATGTAATACATAAGAACATTACATATATACATAGAGGATGCACTAACTGAAATTTTCCTGGGCGTGATTGCTTTCTCCCTATCCAAATGATATTATATCAAATGACAGTGCAATCCATTAAAATGTAAGTTTCTTGAATGCAGGCAATACTTGTTTTTTTTTTTTTTTACTTTGAAATCCCAGAACAATACTTTTCCTATTATAAGTACTTAAAATATTTCTTAAATGAAAGCCACATCTGTAATATTTTCCATTCTTTGAAATCTTTCCCTCCTTTGAGATCTCTTGAAAATTGCTTCCTGGGTATTTAATTTTTTTTCTCAAGAATTAATTTCTGTTCTATATTTTATAAAATATGACAAATTTTTGTAGCCTCACCTTAGGTTCCCTTACTATTTTCTAACATTAGGTAGCAAAGTGGTAAATCTAAGTATTTCATTATTGTGCTTACTCAGAATAAATTCTCATAGATCCATCAGAAAATCTATTACATTTCAAGTGTGCTTGTTCTTTCTTCCAGCATCACATATACATGTTGTCATTGTTGTTTGCTTTTATTCTTGTTATTTAAATGATCTGGTTAAAACTCGAGTTCTTTAGGTTCATTTTCTTGGCAACTAGACTATATCAGTTAAACATCTGTAATATATGAAGATATTCAAGACTAATATCTTTACTTCTATCCATTTCCCATTGTTTAGAATCAACAGTGAGCTTATAAAGATGAGATTAGAACCTTGAAAACTTGTGGTCAGTGACTATTTTTCATCTTTATATTTTTCTCTACTGTAATAGGCACATGTGATGTAATAGTGTTGTGATTAGACTAAGGTAAACTATAATTCACCTTACTACCTCTTGATGCTCTTTTGTAATTTAATATTGGTTATTTAAATTCAGTAAATCCCCGGCAACTTACTAATAATTTATCAACAAAGTAATAAATAGATTACATATTGGTGGCCTGTTGTTAAGAGTGCCCCATTGTTCTATTACCCACTGTGGCTAAAAAAATCACAGCTCTAGTCTCTAATTTGTTAAATGATTTTGACCTTTATACCTATGAATAAATTATACCATCAAACGCACCCCTTTAAGTAAAAAAAAAACCTGATCTCTCTAGGCATAATCATTCTACTCCCTCGAGTTCATAATCTTTGCATTAATATTCAGTTCTAGCTATTGCTCTTCTTCTGTAAATACAATCTCTTGCCAAGTTTTGTTATTTTTAAAACTACATCCTTTGCATCCAGCCAATTTGTTTTACTTACACAGTCACTATACTAATTCAGTCCATCAAAGTACCTTTATCATCTCCTCACTGATTTTATGTTCTTGACCAAATGGTCAGTAGCTACAGCCCAAATAATCTGAGAGGCAGAGTAAACCAACCATCTCTAGTTCTACACTATGATCTTCTTTAAAAGGAGTGTTGGTTGGTGTTGTATAAGTGTGAAGAATTTACTTAGTTATCTCTAGTTGTACAGTTATCTTAGTTGTACTTAGTTGTACTTGTACTTAGTTATCTCTAGTTGTTCAGATTAACAGCAAAGATGGCCCCTCATTACCCACAATGTTATCTGATTTAGCCCCAGACTTTCCTCAGGTGTCCAAGTTCCTTTATAAAAGTGCAGTTTCTTGTTAGCCAATGAGCATTACTTAGTATTTTTAATTTTAGTATTTAATTTAATTTAGTATTAAATTAGTAATAAAATGTCCAAGAAGCAGGGAGGTGAAGACAAATGATATACATACTACTTCCTTGTTTCTTATTTATTCTTCTTTTTGGTCCTGACATGTTCCTTATACCCTATATTTTGTGACACTAATGGAAAAATTAAAAACAACAAATGACAAAGATAACAAAAAAATTCTATAGCTTGAGTTTCTTTTTTCCCCCCACATACAGAATCACTATAGGAAAGCATCAAAAAAGTATTTGGAGATTTGTTTTTATTTTGTTTTGCTAATTTTATTATTGGTAACATTCTTTTTAAATGTTAAATAAACTATAGTGATAATATAAAAGTGGGGGGAAACACCTAACAAATGGAGGAATTGAGGTCTAAAGGGTATGGTATTAATTTTAAGGTATCACAGGTCCTCAGAAAATAGAGAGTTCTCTATAAATGAAGGTTTCATAAAGAGATGAGCCTTGAGCTGGGTCTGAAAAGATGTTATTTGGTAGGTAAAGAAAGATGTTATTTTAGATGGGGGCAGTAGCATAAGCAAAGGTTCAAAGATAAAGCTAAGTAGGATATTTATAGCAGCTAAAAATGATGGACTGGTATGTGTTTGTGGAATAATGGAAAATAAGGACAAACAAGAAGAACATTTTATGGTGGAAACAAAAATCATGTATGGAATATTAAAAAAAATTCTAAAATACTGGTAAAAGATATTCAAATCAGCTTGGTCAAGTTGGGGCTAGGGCCCTAAGGATAGGACATGGCATAAATAGTTATCAAGAATTTCATAATAAACTACTAATGAATGAAAATAATGATCTTTGGGAAATGTTATCAAATACTAAAGGAAACAGATCCTTTATATTTATTTAGAAATGTCTTTAGAAACTTTTTTTAATTGATTATATCTAAAAGAGAATTTTGAAGGATTTCCAGGTTGTAGCAAATGCTATTTATTTTATTTTATTTTTTTAAAATACACCTTTGAAGAAAAAGAAATTATTCTGAATATAAATAGATATACCATATTCTGAATATAAATGCCACATAGACAGATAGATACACACACCCATATATATATATAATTTTTGTATACGTATATAAATACACATATTTGTATATATGTGTGTGTATATATGTATGTGTATGTATAAATGGGAATATATACCCAAATATATGACATAACACTCTGGGCTCCTTCTCCTAGAGATTAGGTTGGGGACATTTTTTTTCTAAAAGGAATACGATACCCCTGAAGGGAAGTTGGCTTAAGCCTTTGTTCTGGTATGTTCTTATTTGAGATAATTACTTAGGAAGTCTCAGATTTGAGAGAAGATAATTTACTAAAGTTATACTAGAACAATAATTGGTACAAAATACTGCAACTGCCATAAATTGATGTGACTATATGGATGAGAAAATTGGAATTTCAAATCATCAAGAGCTTTCAAAATTTGCCTGGTCTTCCAGTGGCCAAAGTTGGGGTGGGGAATAAAGAAAACCTTCTCTGAGACAAATGGGATTTTTGTTGTTGTTGTTGTTTGATTTTTGTTTTTGTTTAAAAGCCTCTGGCTCCTCTTTCTGACTGGCTTGTGATTTGGTTGCGGTTTTGTTTGAGAATTTGGGAGGGAATTTTTCTCCTATATTGGGATCATGTCTTAAATTTTGTTCCATTTGAGAGTTTTGTTTTTTTTTTTTATCTTGTTAATTGTTGCTGTTAAATTAGAACTCTGTTCCAGGACATTTGTCATTAGATATAAAGTATTTACTTGGTACCAGTATGACTCTCACAAAACTAAGACTAAGAGGTAGAATATCTTAGGTGTTTTTCATTCTTCTCAAATGTTAGGACTTGAAGGTATAATTATGCAATAATTTAAATAAAGAATGGGATAAGACAGTTTAGACAGTTGCTATCACTGGGCTGAATATGTTCCTGTGAGGAAAGACCTGGAGGGCAGCATGCCATTTATTAAATTTGTGTTTATATTTCCTCTCAAGGTTTGCTAACATGTTAATTTGTCCCACTGATTCAGTATCTATATATCTGAAATTTAATTTGGAGGCTAGCATGCATTTGGGCTGAAGAATTAGGAATCTAATCTCACTTTTTTTTTGTTTTAATTTTCAGAGACAATGATCCAAATGGCAATCAAGGCAGCCAAATCCTAATTCTTCCTTATCACTTTGCAAAAATAGTTCAGACTTGCTGGATTTCAGTTTCCTCATTTCATCTATAAAATATGAGTCGACTAAATGATCTTTAAGATCTCTTCAGGGTTTCAAACCTATCTATGACTTAGTTGTCTTAGTAATGAATAGTGTTATAAAGAGATTTTTAGTATGTACATAAAACCCTATGTTTATATAGTGTATATATAAATATGTATATCATATTACATACGATTATATGTAATATACAAAATTTTACCACAGTGCTTCATGAACAGTTAAAAGAAATCTTTTTGAATGTAGTATGTAGAAACTCTTAAAGTATCTAGTTGGATTTAAATATGAATTATTCAAATTAAGGAAATAAAAATCCTATTTAGCCATATGTTCATTTCCTATCCAGAAACAGCTTTTGGTTGGTGGTATAGTTTATGGCTTTGAATTGTTAAACTAGTCATTGGTATAATTTTAACTTTTAAAATTGTATTTTTGGAATCACATTTATTCTTTAAAATTAAAAAGAGAAATATACTTCATTCTGGAGGAGAAAAACTGGTCATTTCTGAAAGGAGGAATTAACAATTGAATGATATTAAGCTACTTTATGATTCATTGAACAATACTTTTTGTAGGCATCCCATAGTAACAATGGATGGTCAACTAGAACTTCATCTGAATAAGGTCCCTTGGCTGTACTTTTCCCTTAAGATAATACCAACCTTGCCAAATCCTTCCTACAATATAGAACCCCCAAGCTAAAATGACTATTTTTTAATATTACTAAGTAGAATTCAAAGTTAAATATCATAAATTAAATATATAGTACTTTAAGGAACTAGGTATTATCTAATCCAAACTTAATTTTACAGATGAGTATATGAAAGACCATAGAGGTTGATTTTTTTAAGGTAATCAATAACCCCTCAAACAGAAACAATTTGTAGAAAGGCTCCCTATTTGACTATACCTGCTGGCAAACAGGAAAACTGCTTGGTAAAAACATGTTGGGGTAGCTAGGTGGCAAAGTGAATAGAGTACCAGCCCTGAAGTGAGGAGGACCTGAGTTTCAAATATGACTTCAGACAGGTAACACTTCCTGGCTGTGTGATCCTGGGCAAGTCACTTAACCCCAATTGCCTCAGCAATATATACATACACACACACACATACACACACACACACACACACACACACACACACATATATATATATGTATATATATATATATATATATATATATATATATATGTCAACAGTGGTATCTTGCATAATATACTTCAGTGAATTCCCAATCAGGCAACTATGTAGTGTAGTAAATAGAGTGCTGAACTTGGAGTAAAGTAGACTCATCTTCCTTGGTTCAAATCTGGTCTCAGATACTTACTAATTGAATGACCTTGGCTAAGTCACTTTGCATCATTTTCCTCATCTGTACAACGACCTGGAGAAGTAAATGGCAAACCATTATAATATCTCTGCTAAGAGAATCCCAAATACTATCACAAAGAGTTGAACACTACTGGAAATGACTGAACAAACAGTAACAGCAATGAAATTTCTAATAAAGAGACAATTTAAAGATAAAAGTTCTCATTATTTTTTAAGAATGGAGAAAAAATTTGTGAAGATGTATTTCATATTTATGGAAAAACTAAATTCTTAATGAATCATGATGTAAAGATCATAATAAAAAATAAGCAATGTATATTAAAGTAAATTAAAATATTTTTGCACAAAGTAAATCAGTGCAATTAGGGTAAAATAAAGAATGGGAACTGAATTGGGTGTACTTATTTATTTGGGAAGCAATCATTACTAAATTGCTTTGATAGTAAAATGCAAGGGGCTAAGAACTCTGTAGCCTTAGACTTAAATATCCCATTAGTAAGGTTATACCCCAAAGAGGTCAATGACAGATGGCTAGCAGATTTTTTGATAGTAAGGACATGGAAAAAAAAAAGAATTTGTTCATTCATTGAGGAATAGCCAAAAATAACGTACATGAGAATAGTAGATTATTACTGTAATGTAAGAAAGATAAATATGAAGTAGAATCAGGACACAGGACCTTTGTTATGGTACATCATTCACTTTCACCAACTATCTTAAATCTTGACGTTCTGGATGTAAACATTGTACAGAATGAGAACAAGCTGTCCAGAATCACTCTGTTCCTTCCCTGGAATAAAAAGAAATCAAAGATCTTATATCTTTTTTGCCTTTTTTTTTTTTTTTTTTTGCTAAGGCAATGGGGGTTAAGTGACTTGCCCAGGGTCACACAGCTAGGAAGTGTCTGAGACCAGATTTGAACCCAGGTCCTCCTGACTTCAGGGCTGGTGCTCTATCAACTTCGCCACCTAGCTGCCCCTTTTTTGCCTTTTTTTTTTACTTTTATTTTTGCATATAAGATGGAATTTAAATCTTTGGGAGTCTGTGATATAGAGAAAATCAGAAAATTCCATGGCACCTAATCATAGTCAGACTTCAAAATCCCATGCAGTTGTGAAGTATTGATGGAGTTGCTTATAGGAAAAACCAGAGAACACTGTGCAGATAAAAGTAGGAACAAAAAAAAAATCATAAGTGGCCTTATAAAAAGTTATTAACCACACTAAATGTACTTAGCAAGATGAGATTATTCATTTAGGGGAGAGTGATCCCAAAACTACTGATTTGTCAGCCTAATCCATTATAATAGAGAAAGTTTTTTTTTGGAAATGACTAATTTGTTCAAACTAGCTTGCATTATGAACATCAAGAATTGTCATATTTCTGGCTTGTTGCAGAGGTTTTCATCCTTGTATCAGACATGAACTATAATAAGGAGAAGTAGGGCTTAGGAATGTGCTAAAGGGCTGGCCATTGGCAATATCATTCTCCATAAAAAATTATTGATATTCCAATTGAGTTTTTTTTTCCTCTGCTATTTTGGACTAAACATGAATATGGGGAAACTTCCTACTGAGGATTTGGATGTATTAAACAAAAGCCTAGTTTTTTCATTTCTGGAGTGCCTGCAAGTATCCCTTTGATGTCTTTTGTTGGTCCTAAAGGGACCTCAGCTGGCCCATTTTTCTAGCTAAATTTTTCCCTCTAAAATTATTTCAAAGAACGATTGACTATATTGGAGAAAATAAAATAAAATAAAAACAAAAGATATTTTTAAAAAGTGCTAAAAAGAATGAAAATTTGGAGCAGTTAGTCTATCCAGCAGATAGATACCAGCTGTAGCATCAGGAGGATCTCAGTCAGTAACTATGTGTCTCAGGATATACCACTTAACTTTGATTGCCACTTCCTTAAAACAAAAAAAAATTCTTTAAAATGCAAATGAGAATCAATGAAGAAAGAAAAAAAAGGAAGAAAGACAGAGAGAAACAAAAAGGGAGAAAGAGAGACAGGAAATGGGGGGCAGAGAAAAAAAAGAGAGAGAAAGAGAGAGACAGAGAAAAAGAAAAAAAAGAGATGGAGACAGAGACAGAGAGAGGGAGAGATGAAAGGAGGAAGGTAGAAGGGAGGCAGAAGAAACATGGAGGAAAAAATTAAAAAGAAAATACTTTTCAAAAAATCAGTAAATTTTAACATTATCTTCTATGTTCCTTCATGTCATAATTGAGTACAGTATCTTAAGAAACCAGAAGAATAAAGAGCAAACCAGTGAAAGCTTAAGGACCATTCATGACTGTTTATAAATGTATTCAATTTATTTTTTATTTAATGATTTATCAAAGACATAATATTAAATATCAATAAAGCCAATTTAACATTCTTTGAAAGAATTAACATTTAAATAATTTAAAAGCATAAAATGTCACATTTCATTATTCTCTTTGAATTTTCATTAATGTCTTTTATCTATATATTCCTATTTGCTTTTCTTCTTAAAATTTTCATATATACTATCTATTTTGTTGGCCTTATAAGATTTCATGAGCATTTTTCCATATTTATTCTCAATCCTCACACTTGTTCTTTTTAAAAATACTATCTCATTGCATTAGCTTACTCTACATTATTTAATCATTCACTTATTATAGTATATATATTGGTCTTAAGTTTTTGTAATTATAAATAATTTTGATATGAAAATCTTTTACCCTTTTGTTGTATTTGCTAATACTTTCAGCATTTATTTCTGACAAAGAAATTATTTGACTAAATATTTGATTATTTTTGTTGCTTATGACTGCATACTGTGAGCTTATTCTCTCTGAAGTTTTTTTTAATGCTGGTTTACAATTTAACGGACAATGACAAAAATTATATTTGTTTTTATACAGCCCTACTATCACAGAACCTACCCTACCATCATTAACACTTATTATTGCTAATAAGACACCTCCTTATTTTCCCCAAAAATTCTTTTTTTTCTTGACTTCCCCCTATCAAATAAAACATTTTACCAGTTTCTAATTTTCAAAACTTCAATAAACTTTTTGATCCTACTTTACTTAAAATAGTAATAAAATTAACAATAGCAATAATAGCATTATGTAGTGCTTTTAACCTTTGCAAAATGTGTTACCTATATTATTTCATCTTTTCCTCATAAAAAACATTGGGAGGAAAGTGATGTTATTATTCTCATTTTATAACTCAAAAAATGGAAACAGAGAGGTTACATGAGCAGCTAGTTATCTCTGAGGCTAAATTGGAACCTAGGTTGTTCTATTGGTTTAGCTCTCTCTCCATTGTACCATCTACTAACTCTTTGATAATATACATATATCCATTGTTAACAAAATTTCAAAGTGTCTACAAAATCATCAATATGGATACTCCAACCTATTCATATGCATCTTGTGCAACTTTCCTTCATATTCTCTTATATGATCACTATAGCAGCTCTACAGTGTTCTGGGGCCTTCCCTCATGTAGTCTTGACAATGGAGTATAAGCTCTGTCCATCTATTATAGCTTTCTATTACAATATGACTAGATTCTTTTGAGACTATACAGTTTTTTTTCCTGAGGCAATTGGGATTAAGTGACTTGCCCAAGGTCACACAGCTAGGAAGTGTTAAGTGTCTGAGACTAGATTTGAACTCAGCTCCTCCTGACTTCAGGACTGGTGCTCTAACCCCTGTGCAACCTAGCTGCCCCGAGACTATACAATTTTTTTAATTAAAGCTTTTTATTTGTATAACATATGTATGGGTAGTTCCCCAGCATTGATCTTTACAAAGCTTTCCATTGCAAATTTTACCCCCAGTCACCTCCCGTCCCCTAGATGGCAGGAAGTCCTCTACATGTTAATAATGTTGAAATGCTTGAGAAGTTATGCAAGAAAAATCCTATCTACAAGAAAAAAAAAGAATCAGAGAAAGGCAACACAATGCAAGCAAATGTCAATAGAGATCATGAAAATGTTACGTTGTGGTCCATATTTCATATCCCTTTCTCTGGGTGTATATGGTTTTCTTCAGTGAACAATTGGAACTGGTTTGAGACAATTCTTTGTTGCAGAGAGCCATGTCCATCAGAATTGATCATCATGTAATACTGTTGTTGCTGTGTATGATGATCTCCTGGTTCTGCTCGTTTCACTCAGCATCAGTTCATGCAAGTCTCTCCAGGCCTCTCTGAAATCGTCCTGCTGGTCATTTCTTACAGAGCAATAATATTCCATAACATTTATATACCATAATTTATTCAGCCACTCTCCAATTGATGGGCATCCCTTCAGTTTCCAATTTCTAGCTACTACAAAAAGGGCTGCCACAAATATTCTTGCACATGTGGGTCCCTTTCCCTCCTCTAAGATCTCTTTGGGATATAGGCCCAGTAGAAACACTGCTGGGTCAAAGGGTATGCACAGTTTGATAACTTTTTGAGCATAGCTCCAAATTGCTGTCCAGAATGGTTGGATCCGTTCACAGTTCCACCAACAATGTATTAGTGTCCCAGTTTTCCCACATCCCGTCCAACATTCATTTTTTCCTGTCATTTTAGCCAATCTGACAGGTGTGTAGTGGTACCTCAGAGTTGTCTCAATTTGCCCAGCACCTTAAGGTAACTAGCCAAAGTGCCTCAGGGCAAAGCTTTTCAGGCGCCGCTACTTTTTCCCCTACCTTAAAGAGATATCCACGCTGTCTAAAAAAAATGAAGAAGCAAAAGAGAACTCTCACCATAGACAGATTTTATCAAGGCAAAGAAGCGTTGACCCCACATGCTGAGGTGCCTTTAGATAAAATACCAGAAGAAGGTATTAAAGACCATCACTGGTCACTTTTTCAAAAGGCCTTTCTGGAAGATTGCATAAAGAACCTCAAAAGAGAGCTGGAGGATAAATGGGAAAATAAACTGAAATCAGTGCGAGAAGGATACAATATCTTGCAAGAAGGATATGATGCCCTGCAAAAGAGATATGAAAAAGACACCAATTTATTGAAAAATAAAATTAGTGAAGTGGAAAAAGAGTGCAATGAACAAATTGGCCAGTTACAAAAGGAGCTTAAAAAAGGTAACTGAAGAAAACAACACTTTAAAAATAAGAATTGAACACATGCAAGTGAATGACTCAATAAGACTTCAAGAATCAGTCAAAAACAAATAAATGAAAAATTAGAAGAAAATATGAAATATCTCCTAGGAAAAAACAACTGACGTGGAAAATAGATCTAGGAGAGACAATCTAAGGATTATTGGACTTCCTGAAAGCCATGATGAAAAAAAGAATCTAAACACTATCTTCCAGGAAATCCTGAAAGAAAACTGCCCTGCGATTGTAGAATCAAAGGGCAAAATCACCATTGAAAGAATTCACCAATCACCTCCTGAAAGAGACCCCAAAATTAAGACCCGAAGGAATATCGTGGCTAAATTTCAGGACTATAGCACCAAGGAACAGATTCTGCTAGTAGCTAGAAAGAAACAATTCAAATACCGAGCATCAATAATTAGAATCACACAGGATCTGTCAGCCTCCACATTGAAGGATCGAAGGGCCTGGAACTTGCATTACAACCAAGAATAACCTACCCAGCTAGAGTGAGCATTATCCTCCAGGGAAGAAGATGGTCATTCAATGATATAGGTGAATTTCACCTATTTCTAATGAAAAGAACGGATCTGAACAAAAAATTCAACAACCAAACACCGAACTCAAGAGATGCATAAAAAGGTAAAAAGGAAAGGACTCTTGAGAACTTTATTTTTATTAGGGGGATAGTTAAAGTTTGGGGGTATAATTAACCAGAGATTACTTTGATAATATGAAAAAGAGAACTAGAGGGGAAAAGGTTGTCATACTGGGGAAAA
>JAJPUD010010528.1:25669-54958 GCA_023553655.1 Myrmecobius fasciatus | reverse complement strand
GGATAATTGGAAACAAATATGGAAGAAATTAGGCATTGACCCACACCTAACACCATATACCAAGATAAGGTCAAAATTGATTCATGATCTAAGCATAAAGAATGATATTATAAACAAATTAGAACAATGTAGGATAGTTTACCTCTCAGACCTGTGGAGGGGGAAGGGATTTGCGACCAAAGAAGAACTAGAAATCATCCTTAATAACAAAATAGATGTTTGACTATATCAAGTTAAAAAGTTTTTGTACAAACAAAATGAATGCAGACAAGATTAGAAGGTTAGCAGTAAACTGGGAAAATATTTTTACATTCAAAGGTTCCGATAAAGGCCTCATTTCTAAAATATATAGAGAGCTGACTCAAATATATAAGAATTCAAGCCATTCTCCAATTGATAAATGTTCAAAAGATATGAACAGACAATTTTCAGATGAAGAAATTGAAACTATTTCTAGTCACAGGAAAAGGTGCTCCAAATCACTATTAATCAGAGAAATGCAAATTAAGACAACTCTGAGATACCACTACACACCTGTCAGATTGGCTAAAATGACAGGAAAAGATAATGACGAATGTTGGAGGGGATGTAGGAAGTCTGGGACACTGATGCATTGTTGGTGGAACTGTGAACGGATCCAACCATTCTGGAGAGCAATTTGGAACTATGCTCAGAAAGTTATCAAACTGTGCATACCATTTGACCCAGCAGTGTTTCTACTGGGCCTATATCCCAAAGAGATCTTAAAGGAGGGAAAGGGACCCACATGAGCAAAAATGTTTGTGGCAGCCCTTTTTGTAGTGGCAAGAAACTGGAAATTGAAAGGATGCCCATCAATTGGAGAATGACTGAATAAATTATGGTATATGAATGTTATGGAGTATTATTGTTCTGTAAGAAACAACCAGCAGGATGATTTTAGAGAGGCCTGGAGAGACTTGCATGAACTGATGCTGAGTGAAATCAGCAGAACCAGGAGAACATTATACACAGCAACAAGACTATACAATGATCAATTCTGATGGACATGGTTCTCTTCAACAATGATGTGATTCAAACCAGTTCCTATTGTTCAGCAATGACGATAGTCATATACATCCAGAGAGAGGCCTGTGGGAACTGAGTGTGGACCACAACACAGCATTTTAACGCTGTCTGTGAATATTTCCATGAATTTTGTTTTCCTTCTTAGGTTGTTTTATTTGCCTTCTCTTTCTAGATCTGATGTTTCTTGTGCAGTAAGATAACTGTTTTATATGTGTACATATATTGGATTTGTCATATAATTTATCATATTTAGCATGTATTAGATTACCTATCATGTAGGGGTGGGGGTGGGGGGAAGGAGGGGAAAATCTGGGGAAAAAGTTTTTGCAAAGGTCAATGTAGAAAAATCACTCATATGTTTTGTAAATAAAAAGCTTTTAATAAAGAAAGATCATAAGATCTTATTATATGTGGATTAAAACACATATAAAGGTAGAAAAAAAAGTGTTGATGAAGACTGATTAAGGTCTTGGTGGGAAATGGTCATTAAAGACTCAAAGGATTTCAAGATGGTTCTGAAGAGTTTAGCCTTTGAGGCTGGCTTTCAGGGATAAAAAAGAGATCAATGAGGGAACTTTGAAAATATTCTAGAAATAGGGAAAAGCAAAGATATTTAGTTTGGCTGCACTATGAAATATGTGAATACAACAAATTTTGCAGTTTAACTTTTTGTATTTGTATTTCTTTGGTGAAATTTTTGCTAATATTGTTTCTTATGGAGGTATAAACATAAGTGTGTCTCATAACAAAGACCTGCTAATTGGTAGTCTGTAACTATTAGAGTGACTTATTACCTTCAGAAGACCTGTTTTTAGCTTTGCTTGGTATCCCTAGTATGTAAGCACCTAATAAATGCTAGTTATTTTTCCAAAGAATAGAGGAATATAAATTGTGATAACATTAGCATCTTAAAACCAAGATCTCTTTGAAAAAGTTCTTTTTTAAGTGCAATTATTCTAAGTGGCTTAATGGAGTTACAATATTTTAAAATCAAAAGCTGTTTCTTTTCTGACTTTCTACAATACTCTGTACCTCTTCAATCAACAGTTACTTATTCAGTATATTTATATATTTTATTTCACATCATGTAATATTAGTATCTTCCACACTTTTTATTTGCATGTGTCCTAATCAGCTTTCCACGGAAATATTTCACCAAAGATGCATCATAGAATTTTTATGTTTAACATTTGGTTTAGTCAATAGAATTATGATATCCAAATAGCTTCTATAGGCAAAATAGATTATTATAGGAAATGAGAAATTAAATAACCAAATTATCATATCTCTGATGATAGATCTTTGGATGGAAAAGCTTTCAGAATAACATTGGAGAGTCAAAAATGTCTCATTTTTTTTACATCTCCTTTCCTATCTAGAAATCCATGTTAGAGGTATTCCATGCTGACCATTACAAAAGTGACACAAAATAATTCTTTGCTTAATGATTATGAGAGGATGCTAATATTGATGAAATGAAATTGATGAAAAATTGGCCATTTCTAAATTTATATTAAAGTAGAAAAAGGATTTTCTCTTTCATTCCCTTTAAGTGTTATTGCCAGTGTACCAAGAAATATGCAGTTAAGAATCAAGCACAAAGAGTTATAATATTAGAGAAAGTGGCTCAAAAAACTACTACAACTATCACTACTATTATTACTACTATAATTACTACTAACTAGTACTACTACTACTACTAGTGAAATTAAATTCAGTTGCAACATGTTATTTAACATGCAAATTTCACAGGTCACATAAAATTAGTTAGAATTCATTCATTAACAGATACCCTTTTTTTTTAGTTCCCTTAATACTACTGGTAACAAGTAACTCATAAAATATAAATTTTGTGTAAATTATTTGGCACTATTGTGAAAGCCAATTATCAAATAAGGAGGAGTCCCCTACAGTAAAAAAAAAAATCCTCCAAATGGTTTCATTTTTACATGACATTGGTCTTGGCATCTAACATAAAAATGATGCATTAAAATGCACACGAGTTTCATGATCACTCAAAAGTATCTGACAACTATCAACAAAACAATGAATGAAAAAAATATGGAGAATGTCTTATTATCCATACTCTAAAATGTGAAATAGATTTCAAAGCTTGTAGGACAGTAACCTGTGCTCAGAAGCAGCCCAGACTTAATTCCTTAAAATTTTATGTGTGCATATTTGTACATATATGTATGTATGTACATATACAATATTTTATATGTCTTATAGTATATATGTATATGTATACACATTTATACACATCTGTAAAACATTTTGTTTCATAGTGTATATGTGTGTATGTGTATGTATGTACATACACACACAATGTACAACAGATAAAAACCAAATATGAAGACACAGAATAGGATCAATCAACAGCTTCTTATTATGTGTCATGCATCTTGCTAGTTAGTGGTCAGTCATGTTGAAGAGTAGCCAAAGAAATGAGATCATAGAACTATTGAGATATAGTTCCCACCTTTACACCCAAAGATCTTAGGAATTGTAGCTTTTTCTTACTCTTAGCCTGGGTATAAAATGAAGGAAACCCAGATTAGGGCTACCACATCTGGCAGCCTGAGGAGCTTGAGCAGTATTGGAGTTTCTGCTGTGTCAATATGACAAAGAAAGAAGCTGGAATCCTGGTCAAGAAGGAAAGGGAGAAAAGGGAGAAAAGAGGAGAAAGAAGAGGCCGCTAAATGGGGAAATTTCACTGCTGTTTCCTCCAATCTGGGTTTTTTCTCTATTATAATTATTATGCTATAAAAATGGGGAGGAGAACAGAAGAAATTAAACATTCATATAATACTATGTGCCAGGCTCTGTGCTAAGCAATTTATAAATATCTCATTTGAGACCTATTGGTTGACATTTCATATAACCTTCTCATTTTTTAACAGGTAGCTTTGGTAATAGAAATTTTATTACACCAGTTTTAGAAAGAAAAAGTAACTCATCCACGACCATCACCTCTAAATTAGAGTTCATTATGTCAAATTTGAGGTCACATCTATAGAGGAAAAAAACACAATTTTCTAGATGTTTCTACATCTCCCCTCCCATATTATTGTTCCATTGGGCAAAAAAAAAAAGATTTTCAGTCTTACATATGAACCAAGATAATATGATTTTGTCCGTCACAGATACATAAGATAAATCACAGATACATAAGATAAATAAGACACACAGATAAATCTAGGAATGAAGACAATTTCACTTGAGATTTGTTCAAAAAAAATAAAAGTTTCAGCTTCCTTTTAAAGTGGAAATTACTGCTTTGAAGCTGTTTGGAAATTAATTAATATTGGTAACTATGTAAGTAAGTAATAAATACAAAGAAATAAGTTATTTACAAATAAATTCTTGTTTTGCTATTATTTGGATTACAAAATTACAAATTTGATAGAGATTAAAAATATGATTTTATATTTGTAGAACTTGGCTTCAAATCTTGCAGTCACTCACTCCCATTGAAACCTAACCTCCTTGTGCTCTAATTTCTTTATTTATAAAGGGAAAGATTTGTATCCAGTAGCCTCTAAAGTTCCTTTCAACTAAAAATCAATGATCCTATAATCTTATAGATTGATTTCCTCTGGAGTAAATTAAAAATTGTAGGAATGTTGAATTCTATAATACCTTAGGTTTAAATATTTACTCAAAAATTATGATTATAATTATTATAGCAAAGATTTATAAAGCTTTATGAGATTTGCAAAATGCTTTACACATATTATCTCATTTTATCTTTAAAGCAATTCTATGAAATAGATGCTACTACAGTCTCATCTGTTTTAAAAGAATAAATAGGTTTGCTTCCTGTAAAAAAAAAATTATGTTAGCCATCCTCTCTTCAATCTTGTCATCTAAGTATTTTAATATGTTTATTTTTTTTATTCCTGTGCATTAAAATTTCCCTCTCCCCTTTCAATTTTCTGTAGTCATTTCTTAGTGTTATCATATTTCATTATTTATAGAGCTGTTTATTGAGTGTAACACATTTTTGCTCATAAAGTTGTCTACCTAATAAGGAAAACCTCCATATCAAAGGCAAAGTGATCACCTGACCTTTATGATGAATTTCTTGATCTGTGCACCTGTTTCTCATGATGAATTGTCCATTGTTATTCATCTTTATTTGTAGTAGCTAGGCTATCTGATGGGTTTTCACAATGCTCACTTTTTCCCCGTCTCCTCAGGTAAGAATGTTGTATTAAGAAAAGCTGACATATTTGATAAAAACATGTCTAAGTGGTCTTTTAAGTTACTCAGTATTCCTCAGCTCATTATATCTAGATCACAGTCATTGCATTGTTATCCTTGTCAGCATCCCTATCCCCAACTGTCAATTCTTAAGCTGTCTTAGAAGAGGCAAATGTTTACTCACTATTAAAGTGTACTTTGAATGATCTTGAATGTGACTTTATTACATGGATAGAGGATTACTTCTCACAGGATATAGATTTACAATGAGATTCACATTTTGTACTTTTTTACACCACATCCAAAATAAATCTGAAACACTGCTTTTGCTATCTTTATGTTGGTAAATAAGATATCCTTATACCTAGAACAATTAAGTCCCCATCACCTCCTGCCTGGATTGTTGTAATAGCTTACTGGTTGGTCTGTCTCTCAAAAGAGCCTCTTCTCACTCCCACTCATTCTCCATTCAGCTGTCAATGTGATCTTTCTAATATATAAATTTGATCCCATTCCAGTGATCCTATTACCTCCAGAATTAAAAATGGAATCTCTGACTTGTAAAATCCATCATAATCTGGCCCTTCCTAACTTTCCAGATGTTTTCACAATGTGCTCCCCTCCATGAACTTTATAATCCAATGGCACTGGCTTCCTTTGTGATTTTTCCCACAACTCTCCCTTTCTTCTTCCTGGGCATTGTCTTTGGCTTCTTCTTATGCCTGAGACTGCTCTACCTCACCTCTATTTTCTGGCTTCGGTAGCTTCTTATAAGTCTTCATTAAAGTCTCATCTTCTACAAGACTCCTTAACCTTTGTACATGTCCTCTATTGATCATCTAATTCTCCTATATTAGACTGCAAGCTTCTTGAGATCAAGGAGGATTTTTTGGTATCTTTTGGTGTCACCAACACTTAACATAACGTGTGGCACAAAATGCCTAGTAGTTCATAAATATTTTTTAATCAGATCACAGAGGTTATTGCTACAAATTTCATAAGTTTGATTTACTTTGCTCACTTGGGAGTCCCCAGGGATGCTGAAACTGACATGTCCAAGGCTACAGGTTTTCTAAAATTTAATAAATATACCACAGTAACACATATACATGCATACACACACACAAATACATACACACACACACACCAACCTGAGAATTTATTGCTCATGTTGCCTCTCTAATATCAAATACCTCTATTAAGCAGATGATGGTGCAAATGGATAAGCACTGGACCTAGAGTTAAAAAGTCCTGAGTGCAAATGTAGCTTCAAACAATTACTAATTGAGTGACTGCACAAATCACTTAACTTCTCTTTGCATCAGTTTCCTTCACTGTAAAATGAAGATAGTAAGAATACCTTGCAATGTTATTATGAAGATCAATGAGATGTTTGTAAAAAGCATTTAATGAAGATCATGGCATATAGCATGTGATATATAAATATTTATTCCCTTCTTCCCCTCACACTCTAAAGCAGATTCACAACTCATCCATAACTTATAGTCTTACAGTTTAGCACGTGGAGAAGTTAAGTAATTGACACTATATTTGCCAAAACAAAGGTTTTTTTTTTTTTTACTCCAAAGCTGGTCTTCTATTCATAATATCACACTGCATTTTGTAATGATCAGATAAAGAAAAATAAAACTTAATTATAGCCAATTAAACTCTAAACCTAAAAGAAGCTAATAAAAACATAATTTTTATTCAGTTCATGAATCATATATGTATATAAATAATGCCTCTCCCCTCTTAAATGACTGGGGCAAAATGTTCATATTTATTAAACAAAAAGAAAAGTAACAAATTAATTTTTATAAAAAATACCCATACACAAAAGTCTTCAAGAAATCATATTAAATGATTATTAGCATCATAAATTTCTATGATACATTTCAAAATAAATTTTTAATTATGTTGGATCAAGGACAATTTTAGCTTCTGTTTTCCCCATAATATTTGGATTAGAGAGACCATAAATAGGTTGCTTCCATAGACAAAGTGACATTTTAGCCAATGGGGGGCTGAGCAGCATGATATTTCTGCTTTCTGTTAACATCAAAGTGACAACTCTGTCCTTTCATCCAGGTTTACACTCTGTGGGTAAGGTGATGATCCTTAACATCCATTCATTATTTACAAAGTAAAGAAAACTTATCCACAAACAGATGAGGAGATGACTTTATCTGTTTATAAATAAGGTTGAACCTGGATTAGCTTTTTCAACCTTGAAGGTCAATTCACAGCAGCACAATGCAAAATCCTCTGCAATCAGGCCTGGTATAAAAATGATATCAAATTGTATAGTGCATTGCATCATAGGGAATTATCTCAAAAAGCAGCTACAAGAGTAGAATAAAAAAAATATATTGGTCTTGGGACTATGGGAGTTATTTAACCTTTCAACATCCTCAGGAACCTGCCAGGGTACAGAGAAGCACTTGTTTTGTATTTCTGTGGGGAATTTTTGCATTGGGAATTCCCTGCACCTATCCAATTGCATGTCCCAACCACCTCTTTTTTCCCCCACCTAAATTAAAACAATAACAACACTTGCATTACTTGCCTCCCAATCTTCTTGCCATGGCTCTTCCTTTTCAGGAAGCACAGGACTCATAGTTTGGGTCACCAAGGAATGTCTATTCCCTCCCATTACAAGTGCTCAGTGTGTCTGTATTACTAAAATTATACCTCATAGTATCCAGCCAACATGCCATGAGACACAACTAGTTCAGAGCATACACATTTATGGAGATTGTGTTGTAAACACTAGCTTACCAAAATATACCTTCCATACACCTGCAGTGTATTTTTCTAGTACTCAGGGTCAAAAGGAAAAGTAGGTCAAAAGCACACATATAAAATACAGTAGTAAATATAAACACAAATAAAGAGTAAATATGACCAAGGTAATTCATACTTCTAGAACTGCAGGGTCTGTATGTCCTTTCCTTGTTCAGTATCATCATATTGCTTCTGCTGGGTATGGCCTCTCTATTGGGCAAGTCACTCACTTAGGTTCTCTGAACCTATTTGTTCTCTACAAAGCAGTTCTCAATTGCTAGTTCTGTCTCCCTTAGTGACTTGTAATAATCCACCACTGAAAACATTCTCCTGGCTCTGAAATGTTTAAAGTGACTTTTTAAAAGGCAATCTGGTCTAATGGTACTTATCCAGTCAATGGTCAACTGACCTGTGATATAATCAATTTTGAGAGAAAGAACTTCTCAAAAAATATAAGCCTGTCTTTTAATTGCATTTGTCTCAAAATGTCCCATTGTCTCTGTTACTTAATTTTGTTTTCTGTAACACCATTAACTAGGCTAGGGAGAAAAATCAATTCATATGGCTAACCAAGTAGCACAGTGGATTGAATGTTGGGCCTCTTCATGAGTTCAAATGTGATCTCAGACATGTACTCAGACCAATCAGTTAAGTCTATTTATTTTAGTTTTCTTAACTGCAAAATGAACTATCTAAGGAAATGGCAGATCACTCTAGTATCTTTGTAGAGAAAACTCTAAATGGGATCACAAAGAGAAAGAAATGACTAAACAACTGTACAAGAACAAAAATGGGAATAATAAATCTTGGATGATTTCCCTTACAGAAGTATTTGACAATCTAAAGAAACTATGTAGGACTTTGTAGCTGTAAAGAACTAGATGAATTTAAACCCTGAGTTCTAGGATTATTTCAGCAATCCTAAACTTTGCAAAGAGTACTTTTAGCAAGAATGGTCATCATACAAAGAAAGAAATCATAAAGTTCATAGAATCTTTAAAAAGGGAAAAAATACTAGGACTTATTTTTTTATGTTTTCTTTTAGATATTGCTAAAAATTGAGAAGGGAAAATTCTGAATGTTCAAGCTATTGATTGGAGTAGACAATTTAGCATATATTTTAGATTTTTCTGTTGCTATGGGCAAGCAGAGATGCAAGGAAATGCTATACAGGAAGAATAAGAAGATGTTTCTTTGAGGTTATGATTCTTCTTCCCTGAGATTTAACTAGTCTTTCTGACACTTTAAGCAACCATCATGGGTTCACTGAGCTTATGGTCATAGATATAGAATTGGGAGGGAAACTAGAGGCCACCTTGTATAATATTCTTAATTAAAAATAATGAAACAGTACCTGAAAGAATATATATCTTGCCCAAAGTCAATCAGATTATAAATATCAAACACAAGGTTTGAACCCAGCTTTCCTAACTACTGTCCTGTACTCTATGAAAACAAAACCCAAGAGTGAGAAAAATCCAGGCACATAATCTAGCTGATGGGGGAGAGGAAGAGAAGGCATCAATCTTAGGATATCCTGAATACACTATTGGAGAGTTTGCCACCAAGAAAGCAAGCAAAGAGGTTGACCTTAGGTAAGATCAAGATCAGTTATCCTCTAAATAAGTTATAACCATTTTTTGGTGAAGCCTAGAATTTCTAGAATTCCCAAACTCTGGAATGAGGTGGTGCTTGGAGACATAGTGGGTGGCCTTGTGGAATGGCACAAAAAGATATATGAATTCCTTAACTACTGGATGTAAAAAACAATGTGCTTTCAGTCTGGTGAGCCAGCAAGAAAAAGGAGAGAAGAAAAGGAAGATGCCAAGGACTCCATAAGAAGGGATATAAAAAGAAATAGCAGAGAAACATAAGTCTTTTATGGTTTACAATTGATAGTGCATGTTTGGGGGCAAAAAGTATGCTCCAAGATGGTAGGCATCCTTTGATAAAGTCTGATCCACACTCCCTAGACGAGGGAGCATTGTGAGTTTTAAATGATTTTATGTTTTTAACTAAAAAGTACACAGAATGTATCCACAAGAACTATTAGAGCAATGGGAAACTGCGTATTTAAGAAAAAAGGGAACCAAAATAAAATTGGTTAGATCCTCATTATAATCAGACTTGAGAAGGAACTGCAAGTGTTAAAAAAACACAAAACAAAACAGTAGTGCATTATCCTCTTCAAGGTTCTTTTGAACTTTGCCAAATGTTAACATCTTTGTGTGTACTAATAAAGTATAATTAATCCTGAATTTTAAGATGCATTGATAATGAGATTTCAGCAATTGAGAGAGAGAATAGACTTTGAGAAGTGATGGCTCCATGATTCACTAACAGCTGAATTAAATCCTCCCCTTAGGATCTGGCTTCCCCATTGTGCACCTTATGCATAAAAATGAAATCTTGGAATGCAGCTGGCAATACAATGGGATTTAGGTGCTTTTAAGGGGATCTTACATAATTAATGAAAAACAAACATGGGCATAAGGAAGCATCATAAAGGAGTCCAAATATGTTCTTATGAAAATTTTCTGTACCACCTAATTCATAAATATTAGAGATATGCAAGCTCCCAAATGATGTTTATTATTTTTCTTTAGATTTATAGATTGCTAGACCTAAACAAGAGCTCAGGGATCTCCTAATCCAACTGCCTCCTTTTACCAAAGCAATGGAAAATTCAAAGTGGTGATGAGGCTTTGTCAAGGCTACATAACTAGTAGGTGACAAAACCTGGTCTGATTTCTATTCCACAAATATAATTAAGTGCCTACTGAGAGCACAGGAATGCTAGTTACTAGTTGCTAGAGATAACAAAAAGAAGAAAAGAAGCAGTATCTACCTAAAATACATCATTGTCTAGCAGGGAGATGAGTTTGCATCTTCCAAATACACAAATAACTATAAATACATAAATATCTACAATTCAAGTTAGCAAACTATTGGTTGCATAGGAAGGAGACATATAAAGTAGAATGAGAAATTCAAGAACTGGAAGCAGAGTTCTGGCTTCAATTTGTGGTACAGCTAATTAGTTGTGTGAACTTGGGCAAATAATTTCTTATAAGTTATTTGATTTGAAAAAAAAGGCAGGCCTATGATTTCTATGCTTAAGAAATATAATCATAAAATTTGGTGAAATTATAGAAGGCTTCACAGAAATGGCACCTGAATCCTGCTGCAAAGGAGGTGAAACTGTTGGAAGATGGAATATTATATTCTGGGAGACAAAGGGCCTGGGATTACAACCAAGAATTAACTACCCAGTGAGATTCAGCATCATCTTTCAGAGGAGGAGATGGAGCTTCAATGTAAGAAACTTTCACTCATTTTTATTGAAAAAAAGAAAACAACAACAACAACAACAAAAACTAAAAGAAAATTTAATCTACCCAGGACTCAAGACAAGTATAGAAAGGTAAACAAGGGAAAATATATATTTAAAGGTTAAACAGTTTACATCCCTAAATGAGAAAAAGATACTCTTGCAAAATGTATCTGTTACTGGGGTAGACAAAGGAAGACATTACATGGACTAAAGATGTGGTTATGAATGGTTGTGATGACATCAAAGAAAAAGAAAGAGGTGGAAAAGATCTATAATAGAAAAATAGGAAAGGGAAAGTATAATGGGAAAATTAGTTCACATAAAAAACCCTTATTACAATGTAGGGAAAGAAGGAAGAGGAAAGAGCATTGTCTGAAGCTTGATCTCATCAGTTTTGGCTTTAAGAGTGACTAACGTAATGATTTAATAGGTACAGAAATTTATCTAAACCGATCAAGAAGTAGAAGGAGAAAGAGGGGAAAAAATGGGAGGGAGGTGATGGAAGGGAGGGGCAGAATAGAAGAAAGGGGAGAAACACTAGCAAAAAGGTATGAGAAAGGGAGTGGCTGATAGAAGGTAAGGTAATGGTTGAGGTGGGTAAAAAAAAAAAAAAAAAAAAACAAACATAGGACTAAGGACCGGGTGGAAAGAGAGAACAAAAGTATACACAGGAGAGAAAACAGGATAGGAAAATACAGGGCTGATAATCATAATAGTAGTGGATGATTCTAGAAAGAAAAATTTTTCATATCACATATCTTCAAGAAGTAAGGAAGAAGGAGAAGGAAAAAAGGGGAAGGAGGAGGAGAAAGAGGAACAGGAGAAAAAAAAGAAGAGGTAGAAGTAGGAGAAAGAGGAGGAGGAGGAAAAAAAGGAGAAGGAGCAGGAGGAGAAGAACAACAACAAGAAGGGGTAGAAGGAGGAGAAGGGAGAAGGAGGAAAAGGAAGAGGAAAAGAAGGTAAAGGAGAAAGAGGAGGAGAAGAAGAAAAAGGAGAAGAAGGAGGAGGAGGAGAAGGAGAAAGAACAAGAACAAAAACATGAAGGAGAAGAAAAAGAACGTGAAGGAGAAAGAACAACAACAAGAACATGAAGGAGGAGGAGAAAGAAGAGGAGTAGGAGCAGAAGTAGGAAGAAGAGAAGAAGGAAGAGGAAGAGTTCTTCAAACAAGAAGGGAAGTAAAAATCACAAGAAAGCAATGCTAGGAAAGTCATCAGAAACCAGTCCATCCAACCCTTTATTTTGTGCATAAGAAAACCGAGGACTGAAAAATTTACTTATATTTCCCAAGATCATATAGAGAGTATTTTGATTTTTAGCACATATCCTCTAGCACTATATCCAGGATTCATTTCAATATACTGATATTGCCATTAAATTGTTAATAGGCATAACCATGTCATAAAATAAGTTGAGGTTAATCTTTCTTGATTATTTCTTAATAAAGCTATAATGACTCTTAGTGATTAATGCTTCCTTTTCTACAGTCATAAACTATTCTTTTAGTGATATATGATAGAATTTTAAAAATAGTATTTTATTTTTCCAAATACATGAAGAGATAGTTTTCAACATTCACTTTTGCCAAACCTTGTGTACCACATTTTTCTCCCTTTACTTCCCACTTCTCCCTCCCCAAGAAAGCAAGCAATTCGATATAGGTTAAGAATGTGCAATTCTCCTAAACCTATCCCCATATTCATCATGCTATGAAAAAAAAATCAGGTCAAAAGGGGAAAAAATGTGAGAAATGGGGAAAAAGTAAGTAAACAAATAATAACAAGAATAAAAAGGTGAAAATATTATGCTTTGATTCACATTCAGTCTCCATAGATTTCTGGATGTGGATGGCTCTTTTCATCTTAACTCTATTGGAATTGCCTTGAATCACCTCATTGTTGAAAAGAGCCAAGTCTATCACAGTTGATAATTGCATAAGCTTTTTGTTACTGTCCACAATAATCTCTTAGTTCTACTCACTTCACTTAATATCAGTTCATATAAATCTTTCCAGACTTTTCTGAAATCAACCTGCTCATCATTTCTTATAGAAGAGTATTATTCCATTACATCCATATACTATAATTTATTCAGCAATTCCCCAACTGAGGGGTATCTACTCAATTTCTAGTTTCTTCCCACCACAAAAAAAAGTTGCTACATTTTTTTCACATGGGTTTCTTTTGCCTTCTTTTATGATCTCTTTGGGATCCAGTAAAGACAGTGCTGGACCAAAGTGTATGCACAGTTAGAAACCACTTAGGGCATAGTTCCAAATTGTTCTCCAAAATAGTTGGATCATTTCATAATTCCACTAACAATGCATTACTGTCCCAGTTTTAGGATTTTTTAAACAAGAATTAAAGAGAAACTCATTGGGCAATAATTTGAAAAGAGAAATACATTCTCTTTATTCTTTAAAAATGAGGATATTTTCTTTCTTTAGTTCCTTGGTATTTATATAATTTTCCATTTTCTTCAGAAATCACTAAAAGTGGTACAAAACTGGCTATATTATTCCTAGAAGTTTTCATTTTGGGACCTCTCAAAGGAGGTCATTGACAGATTCTGTCAATTTCTATTCTGTCCTTTACTTCTAAGAAATCTAAGAAGTTTCTGTTAATAATTTTTTGAAATATAATGTTTAGGCTCTTTTAAAAATTATAACTCTCACATAGTCCAATAACTTTTACATTATCTCTCCTCAATCTATTTTCTAGGTTAGCAGTTTTTCCTAAGAAGTCTTACATTTTCTTCTAATTTTCATTCTTTTGAATTTGTTTTATTGTTTCTTGATATCTTATAATCATTAGTTTTTACTTGAACATTTCTAATTTTTAAACATTTATTTTCTTCAGTGAAATTTTTTACCTGTTAACAT
Source organism: Myrmecobius fasciatus (assembly GCA_023553655.1). Taxonomy (NCBI): domain Eukaryota; kingdom Metazoa; phylum Chordata; class Mammalia; order Dasyuromorphia; family Myrmecobiidae; genus Myrmecobius; species Myrmecobius fasciatus. The sequence goes on along the minus strand of JAJPUD010010528.1, from coordinate 40,705 downwards.
TTAATTAGTTCCAATTTTTAAGGAGTTACTTTCTTCAGGTTTTTGTTTGTTGCTTTTTTACCAAGCTGTTGACTCTCTCTTCATAATATTTTTATATTATTCTTATTTCTTGTTTTCTAATTTTTCGGATAGCATTCTTATGCGATTTTTAAAATCATTTTTTAAGCATCTGAGAATTTTGGGGGGGCTTATACCCAAACTGCATTTTTCTTTGAAACTTTGTTTGCAAATGTTTTTAAGTTATTATCTTTTCCTTATTATTGTTCTGTAAGAAATGACCAGCAGAATGATTTCAGAGATGCTTGGAGAGACTTACATGAACTGATGCTAAGTGAAATGAGCAGAACCAGGAGATCATTATAAACAGCAACAACAAGACTGTACAATGATAATTTAGATTATAATTAAATTAAGGTTTTGTACAAACAAAACTAATGCAGACAAGATTAGAAGCAAAGTAATAAACTGGGAAAATATTTTTACATTCAAAGGTTCTGATAAAGGCCTCATTCCTAAAATATACAGAGAATTGACTCAAAATTATAAGAATTCAAGCTATTCTCCAATTGATAAATGGTTAAAAAACCTAATCAGACAATTTTCAGATGAAGAAATAAAAAGCATATATAGTTATATGAAAATGTGCTGCAAATCACTATCGATCAGAGAAATGCAAATTAAGACAACTCTGAGATATCACTGCACACCTCTCAGATTGGCTAAAATGACAGGAAAAGATAATGACAAATGTTGGAGGGAATATGGGAAAACTGGGACACTGATACATTGTTGGTGGAACTGATCCAACCATTCTGGAGAGCAATTTGGAACTATGATCAAAAAGTTATCAAACTGTGCATGCCCTTTCACCCAGCAGTGTTTCTACTGGGCATATATCCCAAAGAGATTTTAAAGGGACCTACATGTGCAAAAATGTTTATGGCAGCCCTTTTTGTATTGGCTAGAAACTGGAAACTGAATGGATGCCCATCAATTGGAGAATGGCTGAGTAAACTATATGAATATGAATGTTATGTAATATTATTGTTCTGTAATAAACTACGAACAGGAAGATTTCAGAAAGGCCTGGAGAGACCTGCATGAACTGCTGCTAAGTGAAATGACCAGAACCAGGAACACATTATACATGACAGCAAGACTATATGATGATCAATTCTGATGGAAATGGCTCTCTTCAACAATGAGATGTTTCAAACCAGTTTCTATTGTTGAGTGAAGAAGAAAGCCATATACACCCGGGGAGAGGCCTGTGGGATCTGAGTGTGGACCAAAACATAGCATTTTCACTCCTTCTATTGTTGTTTGCTTGCTTTTTGTTTTCTTTCTCAGTTTTTTTTTTCACCTTCTTGATCCGATTTTTCTTATGCAACAAGATAACTATAAATATTTATACATATATTGGATTTGTCATATTTTAACATAGTTAACATAGCATTTGACTACCTGCCATCTAGGGGAGGAGGTGAGGGGAAGGAAGAAAAAATTTGGAACAGAAAATTTTGCAAGAGTCATTGTCGAAAAATTACACATGCATATGTTTTACAAATAAAAAACTTAAATTAATGAAAAAAAAGTTATTGTCTTTTCCTGAGTTTGTGGCTTCAGCTTACCTGTCACAATAAGTACATTCTTACAGTCAGATTCTTTTTTGATTATTTGTTCATTTTTCTAATGTATTTATTTATTTATTTTTTTATTTTTTTACTGTGGCTCTGCTAAGCTATTGAAAAGAGAAGGGGAGGGCATGACTGGATTGAGCTTCAGACTTTTAAGTCCTGCTGTCTTCTTAGCTACTGCAATTTGTTTTTGCTACTTCCATAAAATCTGTAGTTTTATCTGGTCATTACTCTGATCCCAACTCAAATGGAGCTCCCTATCCATCACAATCACAAGTGCTTATCTTTGACATGAAATTGCTACCTGTAGCCAAGTAGGGTTACTGCTCCCTTGCCATCTAGATTGTTCCTCTCAGCCTTGAAATTGCAACTTACTGATACTGGGTGACAGAGATGCCAAAAAGCACTTGATCCTACACCTAGTACAATCAAAAGAGTGTTCCTAGATCTCTTTCTGACCAAGTGTTTAGTTTCCTTATCAGCTCTGGATGTTGAATATTTTCTGGTGCCAATGTTGCCACTGACTGCTATTGCTACTGCTTCCAATAAAGCCCAAAGCTTCAGTCTCCACAGACAGCTTTATTTTCCTCCTAAACTGCCCTGGGCTGAAAAAAAAAATACCTCATTGTGATTTTTTTTAATTTATTGGTTATTCTGCTCAGAATTTTTTTGACAGTGCTTTTAAGGTTGTTTAGAGTGATGAGTTAGGAGAGCTCACCAATACCACTGACTTTATTCCACCATCTTGGCTCTGCCTCTCCACCAGTAATTCAAATTTAAAACTTATTTCAGCTACTTAAAATGGCTTTTTGCAAGTTTTATGATGAACTCTTTAAAGGCAATTAAATAATTTCTTCTTTATTTTACAATCCTTAATTATTTTGTGTTTCCATTTCTTATTAACCATTGTTGGCTTGTTCTTAATAGTACAGAGATAATTTTCACATATGCTACACTTTACTTAGTAACAAATCAGAACCCAGATTAATTCAATTTTAATGCACAGTGTTGACATTTACAAATTATATTTTATTATTCTTCAATAGAATTTATTGTCATCAAAATGGGGAAAATGTTATTTGAGTTCTATATTAAGAACATGAATCTCAGATAAACATGTGTCTTTCATAGAATAACTATAAGAATTCCTATCCACCTAGGTCAGTTCTATGTCACTGCTTTGGTTGTAGTAATTGAATTAAACTTTATAAAAGGGCAAATTTGCATTTATAAAAAATTTGAGCCTTATCATCTTGCAGCATGAGAAAAAAACGCATTTCTGACATCAGTTGATGAGGCCTGCCAAAATAAGATTTGATAGAAGCCACATAGTTCACTTTGTAGGATTTCTGTGAAAATGAGCACATTATAAAACTTTCAGAAAAAAAACAACCCTTTGTTTTTCACCTCTAACCAATTAAACACTTATAGTCACAAACAAAAGGTGGTCAGAAAAATGTCTGTCATCAATGATAATATTAATCATTTGTGTAATATCCTACATAATCCTGAATACTGTCATTTTCATCATCACAGAGGTAAGACTAGATAAATATAAGGAATCAAATCTAACATTTCTAGAGACTGAATGTAAATCAACACATGCTATGTTCACTTCTTTCTGTTTTTTATCTCTCCCATGGTTTTTTCTTTTTGCTCTGATTTTTCTCTCCCCACATGATTCATAAAGCAATGTGTATTAAAAATAAACTTGCTACAATTTTTAAAAAAATCTAACATTTCCAAAAATATTGCCTTCCCCTATTAGAAATGTTATGCCCAAAACAGAAATCAAGATTTCCTCTTTATTAGTACATTGTTAGGTTAATATTTTTTTGTCACAACCCTATCTAAGCATGGATCTCGTAATGAAGTGATAACAGAAAATGTTTTTAGCTTATTCAAATTTTTAAAGAAAAATTGTGAATTTTTAATTTTTTTTTTAAAACTGATTATGAACAGAACTATTTGAGGGGCAGGATGAAATATCCTGAAAGTGTGGGGGGAAAAAAAGACTTCTGGAAAGGACTACAACAAATCATTAGGATACATAGAAGGAGAAATTTCTTTAGTCAAATGACTACTTCACTACTCCGCTTGTTACATTGTTAGAATTACAAGGATAAATTAAATTAACCAATAAGCAATCATGGTTAAAACAAGCCAAATTAGGGAGATTTTAGGAAGTATTAGTTAAACTATCCTAATGCATAATAATTACAACAGCCAGAATTCTTTTTCCTTGTTATGCATATAGAATCAGTCTGACAAGGAGAAGGAAATTAGTGATCATGTCAAGTTCCCTCCTTTTATACGCATTGAGAAACCAAGACTCAGAAAGGTAAAATGATATTTACAAAGCAAAACAATAAGATTGTGTTGCTATGATTAAAACCAAGTCTTCCTGATTTCAATTACACTATCACATATCTTTCCCTATTTCTCTTCTTCTCTTCCTCTACTCCCATTATTCTTTTTTTCTTCCTTCTTTTGCTTCTTCTTTCTCATTCTTTTCATTTTCCTTCTCCTATAATTAAAATTGTTGGATTTTTTTATTATCAATAACTTTATCAGTTTAGAGTTGATGGCATTCAGACAGAAAGAGTCCCATAATGTCACTATCCTATTATGTTTAATATTTAGTGTTAGGTAAAATATCATACAAGTAGTGGAAAATAATTTATTAAATTGGGAAAAAGTGTTGAAATCTAAAGATCATCTTCTGCAGACTCACTTAAAAGCACCTTCAAGACAATCCTCATAGCAGATAAACTGGCAAATGTGCGACTGTATACATTTCATCCTGTTCCCACATTGCTTTAATTTGATCCACCATGTATTTATATTATAGTCACAGAAAGACATGAAAACTGTAGTTTTATTATAGTTTTTTTTCTCACTTCCATAGTACTTGGGGGACAGTGAAAGTAAAGAAAAAGATCACTTTCATGAAATGATTTTTTAAAAGAGAGGGAGAGAGACTTAGAGGACTCCAGAAGTTGAGTAGAGCCTTTTAAAAAGATTTATGTAAAAATATAAAAAAAAGAATAGTATAAGAAAATATGGATGAATTTCTATTTTTCCCTATGGAAGTAGCACTTTAATGAGCTCATGGATTCATCAGACTATATTTTAATGAATGAAGACTAAGTTATGTAAGTTTCATGCTTTCAAGTTTCCAATTGCCTTTTATAAGCATCCCAAACTTTGACATCATTTTTAGGCATTCCACCAATTTCCTTCCGTTCCCTCCCTTATCAACTTCATTTTTTTACTACTCAACTTGAAAAAATCTATCTCTGTAAAATTGTTTTATTCAAGTTTGATGACTCATATAACTATCAAACCACCTGTACTTTTGCCTTCTTTGTGTATATATTTGGTCCTTGAGTCCAGGTTATAATTTCATCAATGTGATTTTATAGTATGGGTATGGAAATTTGTTACATTGTTGCATAATAATAACTAATTTGCAATTTAGGATTTTGAAATCATAGATCTGGGTCTGGAAATGAGCTTAGAGATCATTTGGTCCAACCCCTTTATTTAATATGTGAAAAATGAACTTAGCTCAGTTCAAGGCCAAATAGGCATTGAGTTTAGACAGAAATAGAATTTTTGATCCACTACACCACTATGCTATGTTTTACTTTGTTATTGTTTGGGCATTTTCATGGCTTCACTTTGGGAAAGGGGTGTTATGGTTTTTGGGTTGGGTTTTTTGGGGGTTTTATTTTTTGTTTTTTTTGCCAAGATAATAGAGTAGTCTGCCATTTCCTTCTCTAGATAACATGAGTTAAGTAAACAAAATTAAATGAATTGTCAAAGATCACCCAGCTACTAATTGCTGAGGGCAGATTTGAACTCAGCCTTTTCTGACTTCAGGCCCAGAAATCAGACTGATTATATACTTTGCAATGAAAACTACAAAGGTTCTATACAGTCAATTAAAACAAGACCTGGAGCTAACTGTGGATCACACTGTGTGATATTTATTGCAAAATGCTACCCTAAATTAAAGAATTTAAGGAAAACCATTAGATCATATAGATACGATGCAAATAACATCCCTTATGACTATGAAATAAAAGTGATGAATAGACTTAATATATTAGATCTGGTTCATAACCTGAAGAACTATGAGCAGAGATTTGCAAGATTATACATAAGGCAGCAACAAAAAACATCACAAGCAAAAAGAATAGCAAGAAAACAAAATGTCTGTCTGATGAGGCTTTACAAATAACCAAGAAAAGGAGAAAGTGAAAGGTAAAGAAGAAAATAATATACCCAACTAAATGTAGAATTCCAGAGAAGCACAGAGAGATAAGGTTTTCTCAAATGAGCATTGCAAAGAGATTGAAGACAGCAATAAAATGGTAAAGACAAGAGCTCTCTAAGAAAATTTTAAAAAGAAAGAAAAAGTTTCATGAAAAAAATGGGCAGAATAAAAGATAAAAATGGTCAGGAATGAATATAATCAGAAGATGTTTTAAAAAGGTATCAAGAATTCAAAAAAGAACTGTACATAAAGGATCTTAACATGACCAATAATCAAGGAAAGATCTCCTAGAAAGTAAAGTGATTCTTAGCATTGCTAAAAATAAGCCTAGTGAGGTGATGAAATTCCTACTGAACTATTTAAAACTAAAATATGATGCTTTTTAAAGTGCTGCAATCAATATGACAGCAGATTTGAAAAACTCAACAGGAGTCACTGGATTGGAAAAGATAAATTTACATCCCAATTCTAAAGAAGAGCAATTTTAAGTAATATTCAAATTACACAACAATTGGATTCATTTCACATACCAGGAAGGTTATGCTTAAGATTCTGCAAGCTAAACTTCAGAATTACATGAACCAAGATATACCAAAAGAAAAGGCTAATTTTTGAAGAGGCAGAGAAACTAGAGACCAAATTGCCAATATTCACTGGATTATGGAGAAAGCAATGGAATTCCAGGGGAAAAACAAAAACAAACAAAAAAAAAGCAACACCTATTTCTGCTTCATTGACTGCACTAAAGCCTTTGACTATATGGATCACAACAAAATGTGGCAAGTCCTCAAAGAGATGCAAGTGCCAGATCACTTTGCCTATCTTTTGATGAACTTGTATATGAGCCAAAAAAACAAAGTTAAAAATGAATATGGAATGACTTATTTGTTTAAGATAGAAAAGGACTACCACAGGACTATATATTGTCAACTTATTTAATTTTTATGATATAGGAAAATATGTCATACAAAATTCCAGGCTGGAAGAATTAAAAGCTGGAATTTAGGTTGCCAGAAAAAATACTAACAATCTCAGATACACAAATACACTTTGATGGCAGAAACTAAAGAGAAATTAAAAAACCTTTTGATGAGCTTGAAATAGGAGAGTGTAACAGTTGGCTTGAAGCTTAACATAAAAACTAAGATCTTAGCAACTAATCCCATCACTTCCTGGCATATAAAAGGAGAAGAAATGGAAACAGCATAAGATTTTATATTCTTAGGCTCAAAGTAGTGATATGTGATAGTAGATAGTTAATGCAGCCATGATATTGAAAGTCAGTTGCTCCTTGGAAGGAAATCTATGGCAATCCTGGACAGCATATTATGAAACAGAGACATCACTTTGCCAACAAAGGTCTGTATAGTTAAAGCTATGGTTTTTCCAGCAGCAATATATGGCTGGGAGAACCTGAAATATAAGGAAATCTGAATGTCATAGAATCAATGCTTCCAAAATGTGATACTAAATAAGACTTTTGAGCCTCCCTTCAGATAGAAAGAAATGAAATCAGTCAATATTTAAAGAAACTAATTCAAGTTATTTCACAGGAAGATCACATGCTGAATCTGAAGCTTAAATATTGGGGCCACATAATGAAAAAAGAGGATTCACACTGGAAAAAAAAAAACTATAATTATGGTAATAATTGAAGGCAATAGGAAAAGGCAATAGCAGAGGATGAGATGGCTAGATGTTGTAACAACAACAATGAACATGAACTTTTGAATGGAATTCAAGAGATAGTGGGAAAAAAAATGGATCTTGAGTGTTTATGTAGATGGTCTACTGGGTCATGAAGAGTAGGATACAACTAAATGAATGAACATGCTATACTACTTCTACTGTATTTATTGTAAATTAATTTGTGTATCTTTATTTTGTTATTATTAAGTCATTTCCATTGCTGAATTTTGTTTCCCCAAACAGCATGCTTCTTAGGGACAAGAATAAGGTGAAGAGTTGCACATGCTGATTGAGCCATAATACTAAATAAATACTAAAACCCAAAAAACAAAACAAAACAAAACAAAAATAAGTCAATGTAGAAGACAATACTGAAATGCTAAGGGGCAAACCTGATATGTTCTTATATCTGAAAATATTATAAAACCTGAAATAATGAAAAACAAAATGAGCAGAATGAAGAAAACATTATATAAAGTAACAGCAATATTATTTAAAGAACAACTTTGAGCAAATGTTATTTTGCCTTTTACAAATATTCAAATTAACTTTTTTTTTTTTTTTTTTGCTTAGGCAATTGAGGTTAAGTGACTTGGCCAGGGTCACACAGCTAGGGAATGTTCTGGATCTGAGGTCAGATTTGAACTTAGGTCCATCCTGACTTCAGGGCTGGTGCTCTATCCACTGTGCCATCTAGCTGCCCCATACTCAAATTAAATTTAAAAGACAATTAAAGAAAGATGCTATCATCTGCATCCAGAGAAAGAAATGATAAATAAAAGTATGTAGAGAATAATTTTATGTGTGTGTGTGAGTATGTGTGTATGTACAATGGTAATCACCCCTAAGATGGGGAAAAGGGGAGAAAAGAAAAAAAAAAAGAATTATATGATAATTTTGTTGTATATTTGAAAGGAATAGTAATTTCTATATAATAAATTTGCAGTTTCATGTGTCATTTTTCTAATTGCACTGTATTATGAAAATGCTTGCTTTATTACATAAATTAAAAATAAACAAATGTAAGCATTTATTCAGAATGATAAATGTATTGCTTGAACTTTATGCTTGGCATTTTTTCATTTTGTTTTAATAGTGTAGATTTACCTTTTCATTCCATTTAACCATAGATATTTTGTTCGTAAAAAAATTCTTGAAACTTTTGGATCATTTATTTTGAGAAAAAACATTGATTAACATTTCCTTCATTTCCTTTTTTCTCTCCATCATATCATTTCCCACCCAAAACCAAATAGAATGGAATGCAGAAATGCTGAGCATTTCTAAAGCAGGTACCTTGGAGGAAAAAAGATTAATTCTCCATTTTTCAAAGGTCATCATTTTTTCATGGCTTACAAGAAGCCATTTTAAAGAATATGTTTGAGTTATAATACTTATTTGATGCTAAAGATAATATAATCTTCAAATAAATTCTTTTGGTTTCTTGTTTGAAAATACAGTAAAGCCCCTGATCTCTAGGGAACTCTTACTTAATATAGGTCCAGGAATCAGTTAAGATTAAATTTTAAGGTGTCAGATTTTTCCTTAAGATTTCTACTACTTTAAAAAAATTCTTCAAAGATACTCCTTTAATATTGATAAAATTTTTCAAGTCACCAATATTCTTAAGTACCACTTCCATATTTCTGTTTTCTAGTTACAAATCTCTGAAAACAAAGATGTTTTATTGCATTCCATTTGAATGATGGGGTTCAAAACGCTCTGATACAAGGAGATACTAAATATTTTAAAGAAGACATATTGATTCAGAAGTGCTTTCATAAAAAGAAAAAAAAATCATTTGTTTTCAAGCGAGTCATTTTCCTGCATTTCCTAAACTACATTTCCTGTAATTCCTAAACTACAAAATGTCACATGGCAGAATTTTTAACTTTTGTGAGTTTCACCAGTGAAGAAATTATAGGAAAGAATTCTAAAGACATTCATATTCTAGGTCAGAGTCAAGATATAGGATTAGAGGCAACCCAGCTGAATTCTTTCAACATTCCCCTCCAAACAATTTTAAAATAATGTTTCAAATCAATTTTGGAGTAGCGGTGCTGACAAAAAGTCAAAGTGAAACATTTTTCCAGCTATGTGGGGTTTGATAGTGGGTAGAATCCTGGCTGAAGCCCATACATAGAATAGTAGAAACCTGAAGAACTTTTATCCCAGAGACATTAAGTAAGTAATACACATGATCAAAAAGAGATTCCTAGGAAAGCCTTGTTGGCATTGGGTACAGTTAGCACTTATTGGCAATTCTTTTGCCCAAACACAGTTGCGGGATGCAATTTCAAGGAGGAGAAGAGTTGTAGAAGTTAATCAAAAGGAAGCACAGGCCCTTGTTGATAGCACTAGTGCTTCTGGCTACAGGGGATCAAGGGTACTTCCTTAGGAAAGATCAGAGTCTACATGATGAAAGCCTTGACTCTCCCAGGATCACACCATCTTGAAAGAACCAAAAATTTTCAGATCCCCAAAATTAAATCACAAAAAAGTCTAAATCGTGAGAGAGTGACTCCCCATTAATAGGTGAGCAGAGACCTACTTTAATTTAAAAGTCTAAATCAATAAACAGGTTAAAAAATTAGCAAATAACAATAAATATACACACATATAGACAGATATACGATAGATAAATATATATTGATTATTTGTTTACAGCTTTTTTCGCATTGTTGCTTCTTCTGTGTTTATGTGTTGGATTCCCTGCCACAATAGCTACCACAAAAGTCTCAATTCAAAACACCTGAAAGGATGGGAGAGAGAAAGAAAGAGAAGAGAGAGAGAGACAGAGAGACAGAGACAGAGAGAGATAAGAGCATTACAGAAAAAAAAAATGGTGTGAAAAGAAAAAAGAGTGATGCAAGAAAATTATGGGGAAAAAATTTAACACCTTAATAAAAAAGGCACAAAAACACTGAAGAAAAAACTCAAAAAACCAGACTTTGCCAAATGGAAAAAAAAAAAAAGTAAAAAAAATGTCACTGAGGAAAATAATCCGTTAAAAATTGGAATTGGGCAAAGTGAATGTAATGATTCTATGAGACATCAAGAAATAATTTTTAAAAATGAAAAGAATGAGAAAACGAATGAAAATGTTAAATATTTAATCAGAAAAAAATGTTACCTGGATAATAGATAAAGGAGAGATAATTTAAGAAATATTGAACTATCTAAAAGTCAGAAACAAAGAAAAAAAATCAAGGAAAACTGCCCTAATATCTCAGATACAAAAGGTAAACTTCTTAAAGAGATCTCAATATGAAAATTCCAAGAAATATTATAGCCAAATCCCAGCAGAACCAGATAAAGGAAGGAAACAAGCAAAAGACCTTTGAAGCAACCAGAAAGAAACAATTCAAATATTATGAAGCCAAAATCATAATCATGCAAGAGTTAGGGCCTTCCTCTTTAAAGGAACAGAGGGCTTAGAATTTGAAAATATGGAAGGTTGAAGATCTAGAATTACAACCAGTAATAAATCTACCCAGAAAAACTGATTATACTCTTTCAGAGGAAAATATATATTTTATGAAACAGAGGACTCTCATTCCTAATGAAACTACCAAAGTTGAAAAATAAAATTTGTTATTTAAATACAAGACACACACAAAAAAAACAAACAGAACAAAAAACCCTACACAGGTAAACAAGAAAGAGTGATCATAAGGATCACAATAAAGTTAACTCTGTTTACATTATTTACATTCCTATATAGGAAGATTGATGTAAACTGTGACCTTTGGGAGGGGTGGTCCTGGGGTGGACCCAATTTTGCTAATTCCTATCAGGAAAAAGCCCACAGAGCAATGCTCAGTGTTAACTAACTTTTGCTAATAACCCACCTTTATTTCTCCCCTTTTTGAACTGTCCTGCTAAGAAAACTGCTTCTCGGGGCGGAGCCAAGATGGTGAACTGCAGACAGCATTCTCTGTAAGCTCCTGAGACCTTCCCTCAGACACAGACAAACTGAGCCTCAGAACTGGTTCTGGAGTGAGGGCATCACCAAACACTTGGACTACAACGCACTTCTATCAAATATCTACTTTGAAAGAACTTCTCAGGTCAGTTTTAGACGGGCAGGGGATCGCGCAGCTCCCGGCGCTTAGACACCAGTGCTCAGCCAGGGTGCAAGCCCGGGGCTGGGATGGACCAGAAGATTTTAGGCTGCCAGGAAGTCCCTGGGAGACCCTTGGGCCACTTTGCTCTGCTTGAGGGCAGGTGCTTTGGCAGGTCTACCTTTGGTAAAGGGTGGATTGAGAGCAGCTGAAAGTGTGGTCCTAGTACGCATCTAATGAGATCAGCCCCAGACCAGAAGTCAACCCGGCAAACTGCCCCAGGGCAAATTGAAATCACGTCTGCTGCTGCTGCTGCTGCTGCCGCTGCCACTGCCCCTGCTGCTGCTGCTGCTGCTGCAGATTTCCCTGCTGGTGACCGATACCTCAGCTAAACATCATGAGCAAGAAGAAGAGAGCTCTCACAATAGACAGCTTTTACAGAGAGAAACTAGAGAAGTCCCCAGATCCTGAGATTCTGAAAACAATCCCAGATAAAGCCACAAAGCTGGACTTAAGCTGGTCTCCCTTTCAGAAGGCTTACCTGGAAGATTGCATAAAGAATCTCAAAAAAGAGATAGAAGATTGGGGAAATAAACTGAGAGCAGTGCAAGAAGGAAACATCGCCCTGCAACAGAGATGTGAAAAACTGGAAAATAAGTCTGGTGAATCAGAAAAAGACAAAAATTCACTGAAAAACAAAATTGGTGAATTGGAAAAAGTCATCAACTCACTAGAAAATAAAAATAGTGAATTGGAAAAAGACAACAATTCACTGAAAAATAAAATTGGCAAAATGGAAAAAGAATGCAATGAACCAAAAAATTCAATTGGCCAGTTACAAAAGGAGCTAAAAAAGATAGCTGAAGGAAATAATACCTTAAAAATTAAAATTGAACAAATTGAAATGAATGACTCAATAAGAGTTCAAGAATCAGTCAAACAAAAACAAAAAAAAAATAAAAAATTGGAGAAAATATGAAATATCTCCTAGGAAAAACAACTGACTTGGAAAACAGATCCAGGAGAGACAATATAAGGACTATTGGACTCCCTGAAAGTCACAATGAAAAAAAGAACCTTGATGCTATCTTCCAGGAAATCATGAAAGAGAATTGCCCTGATGTTTTAGAATCAGAAGGCAAAGTTGGTACTGAAAGAATCCACCGATCACCTCCTGAAAGAGACCCCAAAATTAAAACCCCAAGGAATATCGTGGCCAAATTTCAGGAATATCGCACCAAGGAAAAGATATTGCAAGCTGCTAGAAAAAAACAGTTCAAATACTAAGGAACTGTCATTAGAATTACACAGGATCTGTCAGCTTCCACATTGAAGGATAGAAGGGCCTGGAATCAGATATTCCGAAACGCAAAAGAACTTGGATTACAGCCAAGAATAAGCTATCCAGCTAGAATGAGCATCATCTTCCAGGGAAGAAGATGGTCAGTCAAAGATACAGGAGAATTTCACCTATTTCTAATGAAAAGACCAGATCTGAACAAAAAATTTGACCTCCAAACACAGAACTCTGGAGAAGCGTAAAAAGGTAAAAAGGAAAGAACTCTCGAGAACTATATCTCTACTAGGGGTATCCTTAAAGAATGGGGGTATAATTTGATGTTACTTTGATAATAATCGAAAAGAAATTAGAGGTGGAAGGTATATCATACTGTAAAAAAAAAAAGGGAGGAGGGGAAAGGAGGTAAAATAAAGTAAAAATAAAAAGGAGGTAAAATAAGGCAAAGTCTCATGAAGAGACATAGAAAATCTAATACAATTGAGGGAAAGAAGGGAGGGTGATGAGTATTGTGTAAATCTTACTCTCATTGGATTGGGCTCTAAAAGAGCATATCAGACACATTTGATTTCAAAGAAAAACTTGGCCCTCTGTATAGGGAAGTAGGAGGGAAAGGAGGAAAAGAAAGGGATATATTAATAGAAGGATTAGGGGAAAGGTGTATAAAAGAGGGAGGGTTGTAAAGGGGGGAGGACTGTTAAAGGGAAGCAGTCATCAAAAATAAAATACTGGGGAGGGGGGGAAGGGAGTAAGGGGAAAGGGAAGAGACAAATATAACTTTGGGTAAATAGGATGGCAGGAAATATAGATATAGTAATTTTAACTGTGAATGTGAAGGGGATGAACTCTCCCATAAAACAGAAATGGATAGTGGACTGGATTAAAAGCCAGAATCCTACAATATGTTGTTTACAAGAAACACATTTAAAACATAGAGATACATACAGAATGAAGGTAAAGGGCTGGAGAAGAATCTTTTATGCTTCAAGTGAACAAAAAAAAAAGCGGGGGTAGCAATCTTTATCTCAGATCAAGTAAAAGCAAAAATAGATCTAATTAAAAGAGATAAGGAAGGAAACTATATTTTACTAAAGGGTACCATAGACAATGAAGCGGTATCAATACTAAACATATATGCACCAAGTGGTATAGCATCCAAATTCCTAGAGGAGAAACTAAGAGAGATGCAAGGAGAAATAGGCAGTAATACTACACTAGTGGGGGATCTCAACCTTGCTCTCTCAGAATTAGATAAATCAAACCACAAAATAAATAAGAAAGAAGTTAGGGAGATAAACAAAATGTTAGATAAGTTAGGTATGATAGATCTCTGGAGGAAATTGAATGGTGATAGAAGGGAGTATACTTTTTTCTCAGGGGTTCACAGAACTTATATGAAAATTGATCATGTGTTATGGCATAAAACCTCAAAATCAAATGTAGAAAAGCAGAAATAGTAAATGCATCCTTTTCAGATCATGATGCAATAAAACTCACATGTAATATAAGGCCAGGAGAAAATAGACCACAAGTTAATTGGAAATTAAATAATCTAATCCTGAAGAATGAATGGGTGAAAGAGCAAATTATAGACACAATCGATAATTTCATCCAGGAGAACGACAATAATGAGACAACATACCAAAATTTGTGGGACATGGCCAAAGCGGGTATAAGGGGTAACTTTATATCTCTAGATGCTTATTTGCATAAAATAGAGAAAGAGATGATCAATGAATTAGGGTTACAATTAAAAAAAACTAGAAAAAGGGCAAATTAAAATCCCTCAATCAAATACCAAATTGGAAATTCTGAAAATAAAAGGAGAGATTAATAAAATTGAAAATAAGAAAACTATTGAATTAATAAATAAAACTAAGAGTTGGTTTTATGAAAAAACCAAAAAATAGATAAGCCTTTATTTAATTTGATCACAAAAAGGAAAGAGGAAAATCAAATTGTTAGTCTCAAAAATGATAAGGGAGAACTTTCCTCCAATGAAGAGGAAATTAGAGTAATAAGTAGGAGTTACTTTGCCCAACTTTATGCCAATAAATTCGATAATCT
>JAJPUD010010528.1:0-16460 GCA_023553655.1 Myrmecobius fasciatus | reverse complement strand
AATTTGACAGGATCCTTTCTTTGCCTATTATTCCAAATAATGTATTTAATACTGTAATTAGTTGGTTTTTAAATGCTTGATAGAATTCTCTCGTAAATCCATCTGGTCTTGCTACTTTTTTTCTTAGGAAGCTCAATTATGGCCTCTTCAATTTCTTCTTAACTAGGTCTGTTAGATATTCTATTTCTTCTACTCATTTAGGCAATCTATACTTTTGTAAATTTTCATTAAGGAAGAATATTAACTTAAATTGTTAAATTTAGTGGTAAATAGTTGAGCAAAATAACTCCTCATAATTTCTTTAGTTTTATCTTCCCTTTTTAATATTAATAATAGCAATTTGGTTTTCCTTCTTTTTAAAAAATCAAATTAACCAATGGTTTGTCTAGTTATTGTTTTTTTATAAAAGCAACTTATTTATTAATTAATTTCTTACATTAAATTGTATTTATCTCATATTTAATTTTTAAGATTTCCAGATTAGTATTTAATTGGAGATTTTTAGTTTGTTCTTTTTCCAGTTTCTTTTTAATTGCATACCCAATTCACTGGTCTGATCTTTCTCTATTTTATTTATGTGATCATTTAGAGTTAAATTTTCCTCTGATTTCTACTTTTTGCTGGATCCCTTAAGATATTGTATGTTGTCTCATTACTGTAATTCTCTTTAGTAAAATTATTGTTTCCATGATTTTTTCTTTAATCCACTTATTTTCAAATTTCAATTATTCAATCTCCAATTTGTTATGAAGAATTTTAAAAATATATTTTTCTTTCTATTACCATTCAGTGATCTCCAGATGTCTATTATATCTAGCCTAACTAAAATTCTTTTTACTTCTGTGATATCTTACTATTTTTTTTTGTTAGATTTATCTAGATCTGAGGATGGAAGATTAATTTCTCCCCCACCATTATGGTACTACTATCTTATCTCCACCTGTAATTCACTTAAATTTTCTTTTAAAAAAACTAGATGGCATTTGGTGCCTCTAGGATTAGTATTGATTTAGCTTTATTGTCTATAGTACTTTTTATCAAAATGTAGTTACCCCATTTATTGCCCCCCCCCTTTTAATTAAAGCTATTTTAGCCTTAACTTTGTCTAAGGTCATGATTGTTCTCCCTGCGTGCACAATAAGTTTTCTGCCACGTTGCAGAAATGCCTTTGTTGAGTAAGGAGCACTGATGCATGGCATGGGAATGGGTTGAGCCTGAGGGTCATAGCTAGTTGGCTCCTGAGCAGGGATGCCTTGACAGGGCCTTTCACCTGTGAGAGGGTTGCTGACTAGCCTGGGTTGGCTCTCCGCCCATTGGTAGATACCATGCATACGTAAAACCCACAAGCTGCTTCTCTCAATGGTTATTGGGGATTGCCTACTGTTCATGTGCTGATCACACTTGCAAAACTATATATCAACAAGGCTGTGCAGCATAATAAACTGGAGCTCTGTTCACACCCTCTGAGTCTCCTGCCTCATTCATCTGCCTCTGAGATCAAAGGGCTCATACAAGGTGAGCTCTTAAAGTTGACCACAACACATTTTAACTCATTATCAAAGAATACTGTCTTGATATATTGGAACCGTAGGGCAAAAGGAAAATTGAAAGACTTCACTAATCACCACCTGAAAGAGATGCCCAGATAAAACTCCCAGGAACAGTATATCCAAATTCCAGACCTCACAGAATCAAGGACAAAATATTGCAAGCAGCCAGGAACAAACAACTTAAATATAGTGGAGCTTTCTACAGTCAGGATTACAGAGGATTTGACAGCTACCACTTCAAAGAACCATAGGGCTTAATATGATAGACTGGAAGACAAAGGAGCTAGGATTACAACCAAGAATCATCTACCCAAAACTTGACTGACAAATATAAGACTCAAAGGAAACATAAAAAAGTACAAAAAAAGAAAAAAAAAAAAGAAAGAGAAAATATAAGTGATCCAATAATATTAAACTTTATATTTCTATATGGCAAGGTAGTATTTGTAACTCAACAACTTTATTACTATAAGAGCACTTAGAAGGCTTATATGTACACAGAGGATATGGCTATAAGGACTTTGATGGAATAATAATAAAGGAAGAGATGAGAAAGAAAATTGCATTAGAAAAAGGAGGGAGTGATTGAATGGGGTAAAATATCCTACAAAAAAAGCATAAAAGACATATAATGGAGGGGGAAAATGGCCTGAGTGTGGCTGAAAGGGGAGAAATGTAAATCTTATTCTCAGCAAAATTGCTTCAAAGTGGGAATGACATACACACTCAGTTGGATATAGAAATTTTTCTTATCCTACAAGAAAGTAAAAATGAACAAGAAGGAGGGACTAGTAAAAGAGTATATTGGGGAAGGCAGTGATCAGACGCAAAACACTTGTGAGGAGAAAAAAGGTAGAGGGTAAGAAGGAAGATAAATGAAAAATAGCATGGAGGGAGAAATAAAATTAGTTCTCACAGAAATAAATGGGAATGGGATATAAATGTTTCATCAATAAAATAGAAGCAGATGCCAGAATGCATTAAAAACCAGAATCATATAATATATTGTCTTTAAGAAAAAAATGTAATATATACCTGGAGAGATATACACAGGATAAAAGTAAGGGGTTAAAGCAGAATCTATTGTGCTTCAACTAAAGCAAAGAAAGCAAGGGGGACAATCATGATCTCAGACAAAGCAAAAGCAAAAAGAGATCCCAGTAGAAGCAATAAAGAAGGAAACTATATTTTATTGAAAGGTACCACAGACAATGAATTTATTTCAATACCAAATGTATACATGCCAAATATTACAGCAACTAAATTTTTGAAGAAGTTAATGAGTTTTAGGAGGAAGCAGATTCAAACCAAAATTAAAAAATAAATAAATTAATTATACCAGTGGAGATCCTCAACTTTCCTCTCTTAGAACTAGAAAATTTGAAGGCTGAGCCAAGATGGTGGAATAAATGCAGGGACTTGCCCAAGCTCTCTCGCAAAGTTCTCCAAATACCTTTAAATAATGACTCTAAACACATTTTAGAGCATCAACACTCACAAAATGATGAAGTGAAACAAGTTACTGGCCAAAGACAACTTAGGTTAACAGGAATGTCTGTTGCACTGGGATGGGAGAGCAGCACAGCTCTGACCCAGAAAACCAGGAGTGGGCATGGGTTCTCTGAAGCAGCAGCAGCTTCCAGACCTCTTAGTCCACAGGCACCAAAGGCTTGGAGAGTCTGCAGAAAAGGTTTGTCCCACTAGCGTGAGAGCGCCTTGGGAAACCAGAAAATCAGTGGCAGGCCTTGGAAGCCATTGAATTGGCAGTAGTGGCAATAAATATTATCTAAAAAAATTATATTGAAGGGTGAGAAAGAAAAGCACTGGGAAAAAGGGAAAGGGAGAGGTTGAATGAGATAAATTATCTGCCATAAAAGAGGTAAGAAAGAGCTTTTACAGTGGAGGGGAAGAAAAGCAGGAAGGAGGAGCAAGTAAATTTTATTTTAAAGGAGGAATAGGCTCAAGGAGGAAATACCACACACACTCGATATGGATATAGAAATATATCTTACCTTGCAGGAAATTGGCAGGGAAAGGAGAAAAGAAAAGAAGGGAGTGCGATAAAAGGGAGGGAATATTGGGGAAGAGAGTAGTCATAAGCAAAACATTTTGGAGAAGGGACAGGGTAAAAGAAGAAAATATAATAAAAAGAGGGAAATACAGTTAGCAATAGTTATTGTACAAAAGAATTTTGAAACGTTTCCCTGATAATGGCCTCATTTCTCAAACCTATAGGGAACTGAGTGAAATTTATAAAAAATAAGTGTCATTCCCCAATTGATAAATGATGAAAAGATATGAGAAGTTTTCATTAAAGAATAAAAAAACCCAAAACATTCAGACTATCTATAACCATATGAAAAAAATGTTCTCACAACTGATTGGACAAATGCAAATTCTCAGGTACTACCTCATATTATTAGATTGGTTAATAGGTCAGAGGTGGGGAAATGACAAACGTTGAAGGGAATTGTGGGGGGGGAAATCATATATTAATTCATTGGGATGGAATTGTGAACTAATTCAGTCATTCTCTAAGGCAATTAGGAACTATGTCAAAAGGGCTAGAAAATTATGCATACTTTTTGACTTAACAATACCTCTAATAGGCAAGTATCCCAAAAAAGATATTTTTAAAAAAGGAAAAGGACCTACGTATACAAAAAATATTTATATATATATGATATATATAAAATATATACAAATATGTACAAAAATAAAATATATACAAAAATATTTTCTCAGGGCAAAGATTTAGAAATTGAAGGAATGTCCATTAATTGGGGAATGGCTGAATAGACTGTTGTGTGTGATTATGATGGAATACTATTGTTCTGTGGGAAATGATGAGCAAGATGCTCTCAGCAAAACCTTAAAAGTCCTCCATGAGCTCATGAAAAGTGTACGTGTTCTATACAAAACAATAGCAATGTTGTGGATGATCACTTTTGAATGATAGTCTCAGTAATACAGTGATCCAAGATTACTCTGAATAACATATATGAGAAAGTGCTCTCCGTACCCAGAGAAAGAACTAATTGTGTCTGAAAATAGATTGAAACATACATTTTTTAAAATGTTATTTTTCTTGAGGGTATTTCTATGGGGGAGTAATCTATGTTTTCTTTCTGAACATGGCTTTCATAGAAATGTTGTGCATAACTTCACATATGACTTCTCAATGGATGGGGGGAGGGAAGAAGGAAAGGATCTGGAACTCAAAGTTTTAAAAACTGTAGAATACCTCAGACAGTGGGGCAACTGTGGTTGAGGTATAAGACCCTTCAGCCCAGAGGGAACCTGATGACAATGTCTAGTTGAGTTTCCCATCTCCCCTAAGGGCTCTCACCTTTCTTGAGAAGGGTGGGGTGGAGGGGATGACCACCTGTGTTCTACTTAAAGCAAGGGATACTTACAGTAAAGAGAGGCATTTATGTATCTATAGCAGGGTACTTACAGCTAGCACTTGTGAGTGTGCTGTGGTGATGTAATGGTATTACATTTGGCACATGCTCAGTGTGCTGTGTGATGCAATTGTACTAAGGTATTTAAGGACTGAGAGGACTTGAAATAAAGGGACTCCATCTTTGACCATCCTTTTGGGTCTCAGCCTCATCACTCCTCCACCAAGATCTCAGGCTATTCCCAAGATCCTTCAGAGAGCTAGTGTAGACAGTGTATTTTAATACCCCATTTGGGGCTCTAGAAAGCATACTACAAAAAACAAATGTTAAAAATTGTTTTATATGTAGCTGGGAAAAATATTTGTCTTATTTATTTTTTTAAAAAAGCAGATAAATCTAAACAAAAATAAATGAACAAGAAAGAAGTCAAGAAGGTACATAAAGTTGTATAAAAGTTCTGTATGAGAGATCTCAAGAGAAAACTCAATGGGAATAGAAAGAATATAATTTTTTTGTCAGCAATATATGGCACCTACACAAAAACTTAACATCTATTAGAACATAAAACCTCACAACTAAATATGGAAAAGCAGAAATTTTCTAAACACATTCTTTTCTGACCATACTGCAATAAAAATTACATTCAATAATGAACAATAAAAAGAGGGAGTAAAATTAATTGGAAATTGAATAATCTAACCCTACAAAACAATGTCAAAGAAAAAAAAAACATAGAAGCAATCAATAATTTAATTTAAAGAAAATGACAACAATGAGATATTACAACAAAATTTATGGGATATAGTCAAAGAGGTACTTAGGGAAAAATTATATATATATGTATACATGTATATATGCACATATGTCTATATATACATGTACATATATAATATATATATTCCCATATTAATAGAAGAGAAAATAAAATCAATTAGTCAACCCCATAAATTGAATAAGTCCTCAATGAACTTCTTAAGAAAAAAATTTCCATGGCAGATAGGCCTATAAATGAATCCTACTATGCCTTTAAAAAACAATTAATTCCAGTACTATACAAACTATTTGGAAAGATGGGTAAAGAAGAGGTCCTGTCAAATTCTTTTTATGACAAAAACATGGTGCTGATACCTAAAACAGGAAGAACTAAAATAGAGAAAGAAAATTACAGACCAATTTCCTTAAAGGGTATTGATGCAAAAATTTTAAATATTAGCTAGGAGTTTACAACAATTTATTACCAAAATAATATACTATATCCAAGTGCAATTTGTACCCAAAATAGGGCTGTTTCAATATTTGGAAAACTATTAGGATAATTTACTATATCAATGATAGCACTAACAGAAATCCTATGATTATATCAATAGATACAGAAAAAGCAGTTGGCAAAATGTAGCATCCATTGTTATTAAAATCTCTAGAATGTATGGGAATAAATGGAGCTTACTTTAAAATAGTAAGTGGTATGTATCTAAAACCAACAGCAAGCATTGTTTATAATGGGATTAAGTGAGAAGCCTTCCCAATCAGTTCAGGAGTGAAGCAAGAATGCCCATTATCACCTCTATTATTTAATATTGTAGTAGAAACTTTAGCTGTACTAATAAAAGAAAAAGAAATTAAATTACAAAAAGCAATGAGGAAACAAAGTAATCACTCTCTGTAGATGATATTGTTGTGCCTGTCTCAGTTTCCCTCAGTTACTGTCTCAGTCTCCCTCAGTTACTGCCTCAGTTTCCCTCAGTTGCAGTATCAGTCTCCCTTAATTACTGTTTCAGTTTCCCTTAATTGCTCTGTCCCAGAATAGAATCCCTACTTCCTGACCTTCAGAAATAATTGGATTCACATTCCAAAGTAATCATAAAATCTCCAGATGGTCAGCCTCCACCTACCTCTTATCTAAATGACCCAGCTTCTCCAGCAGCCCCCACCCCCTTATCTGTAGTCTTCTTTGCCAAGGCTCCTTACTCCTAACCCTTCAGAACTGAATTTATGGTTTCCTTGGACACCAGATGTGCTTAGTTGTTCCCATGAGTTCTTTGTCTTCCTGAGCTATAGGAACCCTATATTAACGCATGACTTTCCTCAATGGAGTGCTGTGTACTTTGCACTCAGTTGGCTGACTGTGTCAGTCTTCGGGCCTAGACTGCGTGCTTTGAGACATGAGTCCCACCAGTCCTGATCCATAGCTATGGATTCTGAACTCTCAATTAACATCAATAAAGCATTACCTAATTTCCATGTGTGATACTGCCTCAGTTTCTCCCTGAGCATTACAATATAATATTAGAAAGTCTAAGTTTTGGGGGCAAGAACTTGTCGTTTAACAAAAATTTTTAGGAAAACTTAAGAGCAGTTTAACAACAACTAGGGATAGATCAATATCTCACACTGTATACCAAGATAAGATCAAAATATATACATGATTTAGACATGAAGGGTATTATCATCAGTAAATTTTGGAAGCATATATATGCCAGTCAAATCTATGGATAAGAAAAGAGTCTGTGACCAAACACGGAAAATAAAGTGAATAATTTTCATTACATGAAACTTTAAAAGTATTTGAAGAAAGAAAAGCAATGCAATCAAAATGAGAAGGAAAACAGAAAAGTGGAGAAATATTTTTACAAGTTTTTTTGATAAAGGCAATCATGTGGAACTGAGTCAAATTTATAAGATAAAAGTCATTCCCCAATCGATAAATAGTAAAAGAATATGAATAGGCAGTTTTCAGAAGAATAATGAAGCTATCAATAGTCACATAAAAATGCTCTTTTTCTAAAGTTCATTTATCTCTTAAACTAATCATCCCTTTTTTTTTCCCCTTCTGGCTTAATGTTCTGTAGGAAATTCTTACCACAATATCACTTCTATTTCTTATTCAATTATTCCTAAAAATAATGTTTTGCTTCATGCCTTATCCATTCTCTTCATGAGTTTCTTTATATGAGTATGACTTACTCTTCTGAAAACTGCCTGTTCATATTATGTTACCTCCCTTTTAAATTTGGTATACTATTCTGCTAAGCTCCATTACTGGCATATTACTTTAGAGAAAAATCATGGTTCAACCAATGGTGAAGGCAATTTATTTAATTTATTTAAGAGGAAGCCAAATGATTTAGTTGTAGACATCCAAAGAAAAAAACAAAAAAAAAGAAAGAAACATGAGCAGGTCACAAAGTAACATTTTATCCCAATGGACCTATCAATATCTGACAGCTTGGAAGATGTGCCAGTTTACTATTACTTGACACTGAGACTGAGCTTGACACCTCCAAACTATCATGCTTCATTAATACCCCACAGTATGGCTATGGCTGGAGAAAGACAGTGAAATTATATAACCAGTGATGTCCCCAATGGTATTGAAATTATGTCAGAAAACAAAGTCTTGAAAGGGTCCCCAGTAATCCTGAAAGAGTCTGATAAAACAATGCCTGAAAAGGCCAGGAAGTTTTTTAAGACTATTATAGGTTTCTTCCTTTTGCCTTTATATAAATACCTCCAGGCCCATGATTCCTAGAAATTTTCTGGATGGAGAAAAACTAAAATCCCCTTCACTTTCCATTCCACTCCCCCACAAAAGAAAACCACAATAAACACAAATATAAGGTAACCACAAAATATCAGTGATAGTTAAGAGGATAAATTCAGCTTCTGCATTAAGAATTTTAGCTTAATTTATTTAACTTGAATACACTGTACCTTTGTGTAAACCTGAGCTTCCTTTTGTGAATATTGTTTCTTATGAATTACTGGTCCTCTGCACTGATATTTTTCTTTGTAGGGTAGAGCGGATATTTTATATGCTATATAACTTGGAAAAGCACATGTTCCCTTTACTCATCCATTTTCAGCTTATGGTTCCCAATTTAATCCAGAACTCTAAATACAAATTTATTTTACTGGTCCTTATTTGATGTATTCCATTCCTGGCCAAATTCTTATCATTCCCATATTTTATATCATTCAGAAATCAAAATTTCCTTTTATAGATACGAGCTTGATCATCATATTCACCATATGAATTCTCCTTTACTTTTGATTGGTATCATGGATATAAATACCATCAATAAATTTTATAAAATCAGTCTTTTTTTCTCCCCTCTTTGTCATGGTACTATTTTTAGTTTTCACTCTTTCAAAAATACTTCATGCTCCAAATCATTTCTGATCTTCCTCTTCATCTTACATAAAAAACTTCTCTTTCTCTCTGAGTCCTCATAGAGAACAGCTTAAGAAAAATGTAATTCTCTACCAAATTTAAAAGGGTCTAAAAAAATCCCTTATATTTGTGTATCAAGAGTGGATCTTGGGTAGAAAGAAATAAAATATGCATATATATATATATATATATATATATAATATCTAAGATGTGCCAAACACTGTGCCAAGTGTTTTCAAATACTCTTTAATTTGATCAACACACTGTGTGTAGGTACTATTATTAGCCTTCATTTTATGATTGAGGAAATTGAGGCCAAGAAAGATTAAATGGCTTGTCTAGATCACACAGATCACACAGGTATTAAGTATTGGCCAAATGTCAATTTAATTCTTCTTGATTGTAGACACAGGGCTCTGTCCACTTTGTCACCAAGCAGCCTTTAAAATGAGAGAAACAATTTCCAAGGCAGTTACTTTTGTTTCAGTAGCCATAATTAAAGAAAATAACTTTCTAAGGTATGACGTAATTAACAATGTGTATAGTATACTTCTGTTTTGGAAACTCATTCAGGTACATTTTTGTTTTATTCATGTTAGGGATTTTAAAAATATTCCCTTCCCGCCTCAGGTTAGAGTTAGATCTACTGTCATACCTCTTTTCCAAAAACACAAAAACAAAAACAATTTCTACTCCCATTTGACAATGCTTGGAGAATTACTGAAATATATGACTCTAGTGCCTTGCAGTAAGAAGATAAAAGAAATCTAAGATGAAATATTACTTTATTCACAATATGTAGACAATGTCCAGATGCTAAAGGTCTAATGGGAATAGAACTTTTTTTTTTCCTATTTATGGAAAAGAGGTTTGACACTTAATTCAACTCTAATCTGGTAGGGCAGGAAGAGAATATTTAAAAAAAAAATCTCTAATCTTAGCAATACAACAATGAACCTGACAATTTCCAAAACTGAGGAACACTATCCACAATGTTAATTACCTTCTATTCCACAAGTTTTTTGAAGTCTATCTAGTAAAACAATGACTGTCTTTAAAACAGTTTCCTTTAAAAAAAAATTGCTAATGCTAAATATCTAGAAAGAATTTGACTGAGAATCAGAAGAGCTGGAGTGTTCAATATAAATGAGATGACTTCAAACACATGAGTTATTCTTTCTCACAAGCAGTTCCCTCATTGTAAAATGACAAAGCTGGACTACATGGTCCCTAGGGTCCTGTACTGCTATGATTATATTGCTATTTTAAAAGATTACAGTAAAAAAAAAAAAAAAAACACCAACAATAATTCATTAGAGATTGATTATTAGATATGGATATTATTGGACAATAGTGGGAAAGGCATGCATATAATTTATTTTTCCTTAATTAAACCAAAATACTTCCATTTTTTCTATTCTTACTTTTGGTTTTCTGCATTGAGTGCTATTTTTTAATATTTCATTTCTAGTCTGAGAATTGGAAGGCATATGTAATTTTTGAATGTTATTTTAGCCTATTCTAGTGGCATTTTAGTGAATAAGAGCTGGTCACCTTTATCAAAGTTTCTGTTAAGACTGAGAATGATTTATAAAGTCTCTAGAGAGATGCAAGATTGTATTTTTTTTTTTTTTGAGATATCAATTCATGCTTAACTTTGAGTTTGGATTTGTTTCCTGTTTCCCCCCCACACACACACTAATTTTATTCTTCCTCATTCCCCTTTTCTATACTCAACATATAAAAAAATACACATTATTATATTTTAATATCAAAACTCTAAATTATTTTGGAACAGTCTAATTGTAATTTCTAGCTCAATTCTTATAAAAATCTTGAATCAAAAGTAAACTATAGTTCTGATTCTAGTGAAGAGAATCTTAGGTGATTAAAAGGAGATTGAGATTTATCTGGTTTCTTTGGGGGAGGGATGTTTTATTGTCTTCATCTTATTTTAAAACTAGATTGGATATGCTTATATTTTTATCAAGAAATATACTTTATTCCCATGGCCAATAAGCAAGTAACTACAATGTCTATGTATCAGTGTTTTGACTACACTGTGGAAGCATAGCCATGTATTGCAAAACTGCTCTTTTCCCAAAAAATATGAATTCTCAAACAATATTGGTTTCATTTAAAATAGGTCTAAAATATTTCTTGTTTCATCTTTGTTTCTATTTTACATCAAACTTATTTTCTTTATCCCTTTTTAAATCATTTCAGTTTTGTCTGAAGTTATTTACATGTGTGTTTGTGTGTGTTTCCTGAAAAAAAAATAAACTAATGATCTAAAATGGCACATTTTAGATCATTAGTTAATTTTTTTTTCATGATTAAAGTTTTTCAGTGAGATATTGGCTTCCAATAACATTTTGAAATATAGCCTTGTAGGTCTTAGAGAAATTATTTAAAAAAAATGAATGCCCTCAAAAGTTGTAGCCAGTTGATATTACTTAAATTTCACTTGATATTTTTTTGAAGTGCCACAAGAGAACAGGTGATATTTCAAAGGAAGGATTTATGAGTTGGTGGTCAATAATTCTGAAATGAGAGACAAAGAATTATTCCAAAGTTTCAAGGATATTTGTGGTAAGTCCACATTGAAAAAAATCACTTTAGTAATACTGCTTAGAAATGCCTCTGTGGGATCAGGGAAAGGAGGGCTCAGGAGAAAAACATAGGTAATGTAAAGAACAAAATCATTAATAAAAATTACATTTAAATAGCAATTTCTATTTTTAAATCACTTAGGTATAAGTTCAGAATGCTGTGTGTTTAATAATAGTAATGATTCTTCAAGGAAAACATAGTTGAAATAAAATCTCTACCCAATGCTTTCTCAAAAAGTAATTCTTGAGAAATCAAGAACTGAAATACATTATCTATGAATGAAGAAATGATAAAATATTATATTTCTGGTCATCACATTTAATAGTCTCACATGCCTAATTTTATTGATATTTTCCATGTGATTCATTTAATTACAGTCCCCAGTCTCTTGCAATGGTCATACAATACACAAAATTAAAATAAAGATCAAGGCTTTTGAAAGATTAAGTTAATCATACTTAACTTACATGTGCATATATATATATACATATATAAATATACACACATATATATCAAACAGATCTACTCACTACAAGACTAAATACTTTTTTAATCATATGTAAATTAAGGTAAATGATTTAAGGGTTCTGATAAAGGTCTCATTTCTAAAATATATAGAGAATTGACTCAAATTTCTAAGAATCCAAGCCATTCTCCAATTGATAAATGGTCAAAGGATATGAACAGACAATTTTCAGATGAAGTTAAAACTATTTGTAGTCATATGAAAAGTTGCTCCAAATCACTATTGATAAGAGAAATGCAAATTAAGACAACTCTAAGGTACCACTACATGCCTGTCAGATTGGCTAAGATGACAGGAAAAGACAAAAATAAATGTTGGAGGGGATGTGGGAAAATTGGGACACTGATACATTGTTGGTGGAACTGTGAATGGATCCAACCATTCTGGAGAGCAATCTGGAACTATGCTCAAAAAGTTATCAAACTGTGCATACCATTTGACCCAGCAGTGTTTTTACTGGGCCTATATCCCAAAGAGATTTTAAAGAAGAGAAAGGGACCCACATGTCCAAAAATGTTTGTGGCAGCCCTTTTTGTAGTGGCTAGAAACTGGAAGTTAAATGGATGCCCATCAGTTGGAGAGTGGCTGAATAAATTATGGTGTATGAATGTTATGGAATATTTTTGTTCTGTAAGAAACCAGCAGCAGGATGATTTCAGAGAGGCCTGGAGAGACTTGCATGAACTGATGCTGAGTGAAATGAGCAGAACCAGGAGATCATTGTACACAGCAAAAACAATATCATACAACAATCAATACTGATGAATATAACTCTTTTCAACAATGACATGATTGATGCCAATTCCAATGATCTTGTGATGAAGAGAACCAACTACACCCAGAGAGGGGACTATAGGAACTGAATATGGATCACAACATAACGTTATCACTCTTTTTGTTGTTGTTTGCTTGCATTTTGTTTTTTTCCTCATTTACTTTCTTTTTTTGATCTGATTTCTCTTGTGCAGCAAGAGAATTGTGTAAATATATTTATGCATATTGGATTTAACATATATTTTAACATGTTTAACATATATTGAATTGCTTGCCATTTATGGGAGGAGAAGGGAGGAAGGAGGAGAAAATCTGAAACACAAGGCTATGCAAGGGTCAGTGTTGTCAAATTATCCATGCAATGTTTTGAAAATAAAAAGCTTTATTAAAATAATTAGTTGATTAATTAATGTAAATGAATGTTTAAAAAGATGGTAGACAAAATTTTAGGTAGAATTAAACTAAATATAATAAATTCAAAGAACTTAACCTGGTTTCACTCTTTCTATACTTGAGAAATAAAAACTTAATCAATTATTTTTGATATTATTTTTATTTTCCTGCTTGAGGCAATAACTAATTCTGAAGGCCCACTCAATGGGAATATTATAAAAAAGTATTTTTAGTGAGTAGGAATAGGAATATTAAACCTTCATGGTAATTGTCAGTTTTGAAATCATTTGATATGTTAACATGCTATTTTACTTCCTAAAGCATGCAGAACAGTGAAAAAGTTTGGGAACCTGGATAAATGGATAGAGGGCTTAGAAGAATTTGACTGAAAAATTAAACCAAGAAGGTATAGCTTCTAATCCGAAATCCTAAATACCAATACTGGATACACACGTGCACACACACACACACACACACACACACTTGAATTTTCTGAGAAAGAACAGAAATCTACACTCCAGAATTCTACTGGCACCAACAAATGTGAGAAATCTTGCTGCTAGCCCATTAATAAAAGATATGATGTAGATCATCTTCAGTAACTGCCTATGGAGAAATATAAAGGCAGTAGTAGTTAAAGCAGAGAGAGTTGGTCACAGGATGTTCTGCCATCTTGCAACACATCTGACATATGACTATGACTGATAGCATGGAAGCCAATAACCACTTTCAGATATAGGAAAAAGCTGAAAAAAAATTATGAGTGATCATGAAGGCTTTGGAAAGAAAGAGAAGTTTTAGATTAGACAGATTTAATTTTCATTGCTTCTTTCAACTAAAAGTTAAGACTTTGGAATGGAAACAAATATAGAATATAAAAAATTTGCCACTTTTATGGCATAATAGAATGAGATAGGTAGGTGGAGCAGTTGAAGAAATACTGAGTCTGAAGTTCAAACTAGTTCCATACACTAAATAGTTGTATAATGATGGAAAACTAACTTAATCTCTGCAGACCTCAGTTTACTCATCTGCAAAATGGAAATAATATCAATTACCTGCCTGTGTTGCTGGAAAGATAAAATAAAGTAATATTAATAAAGTGCTTTGCAAACCTTAAAGAGCTAAAAATGTAAGCTATTATTAATTTTTTTTGCTCTTTGGATCAATATATTGAAATGTTTAATTCTTAGGAAAAATGCATCTCACTAGGACTGAGAATAATGTTGTGCTATAAACTTGACATTTTGATAAAGAACATTTTATACTGAGAATGGACATACATGGATACACAAAAATGCTCATGTAAAATAATACATCTCAATTCAATGGAGTATTTGATGCACAATATAGAAAGATGGGGCAAAACACGGATTTATAAAGGGAAAAAAATTGAGACAAGGATCAGGAATCATTTTTACACCCTTAAGTGTCTACATACAACTGCTTAAAGTAAACAGATAAGCAAAATAAATCACACAGAGAAGTAAATGTAATTTTGAATTTCACTGCAATGAGGTGGAGGAGAGTCATGATTGTGACATGGAAATAGAATTATATTCATCATAGATAAAATTTAAAGAAAACATAGTAGAGTGAGAATGTATGTACTGGTATGCATATGCTGGGACATCTATCAGTCTGAGGAGCATAACAAAGCATTTCAATGAGGATCAAAGATGAGAGAAGAAAAAAAAAACATGATACCATTGTGAGAGTTTAGTACAAAGTAAAGGAAATTTAATAGAGATCAAGAAACTGACACTATGGCAAGACAGAATAAATTGGGGATAAACAAGCATCTGTGTTCTGTACTCATAAAACTATAACCCAACCTCAAGATTTTATCACCTTTTACGGCACTGTTGCTGTAGGGACCCACCTGCCTCAAGTTTTCTCCTTTCTAATCCTTCACACAAGTCACCAAATTGATTTTTTTTTCTAAAGCACAGGTTTGACCATGCTGCTCCCACACTATAAAATCCATTGGATACCTACTGCCTTTCTAAGATAAAATATAAACTCTTCAGGCTGGCATTTAAAATGCTTTACAGCTTATCCTCAACCTATCTTTCCAGTCTTACTGCAATCATTCTCCTTCAATACCTCAAGAGTTTCAAGACTTTCAATTTTTGTTCTTGGGTCTCCAGTATCTAACAGTGTCTCGCACATAGCTGATGCTTATTCTGACTTATTATTAGGCACCTACTGTAATTGTTTTTATTTATGAATGGTACATCATCTCATTTTTCACACACTGGCTGTACCTAATGTCCCTAATTCACTCCCTCCTCTTTTCTGCCTTATAAAGGCAGTTAGGTTGTACAGCAGATATTTAAGCACTGGCCCTGGAGTCAGGAAAACCTGAATTCAAATTTGGCTTCAGACATATATTACCTAAGTGTCCCTCAGCACCCCATTTAACTTCTATTTTGCCCAGTTTCCTAAGCAATAAAATGTGGATTTTACCCACTTCACCCCAGGATTGTTATAAGAATTAAATAACTTAACATTTCTTACATAGTACCTGGTACACAAGAAGCAGTATATAAATTCTGGCTATTGTTATTATTAAGAGTAATGTATTACAATAAAAGGAGGAGAAAAGGGGAAAGGTAGGGAAAATAATCTCACATAATCAGAATAGGCAAATAGAAGACTATATAAATAAGGAGGAAAGGGGTCAGGCAGTGACTGCCACAAATTTCACTCTCACTTGAACTGATCAAAGGAGGGAAGAATACACACAAACAGTAGGGAGTGGAAATACATTTCCCTCAACAGGGATATGTGAGAAAGAGGATTGAGAAGGGAAGAGATGATAATAAGAAGGAGGGTAAATTAAGGGAGGAATTGGTCCTAAATAAAATCACCTATAACCAGCAATGTATAAAAAAATATTTATAGTTGCTCTTTTTGGGGAAAAAATAAACCAACAATCTGGAAACTGAGGGAGTGGCCATCAAATGAGGATTTGGTGACTTGTGTGAAGGATTAGAAAGGAGAAAACTTGAGGCAGGTGGGTCACT
>JAJPUD010010527.1:0-61147 GCA_023553655.1 Myrmecobius fasciatus | reverse complement strand
TTTTTTTTTTTCCTGAACAGCAATATAACTGTATAAATATATATACACATATTCGATCTGTCAAATATTTTAACATAATTAACATGTATTAGACTTCCTGCCATCTAGGGGAGGGGGTGGAGGGTAGGAGGGAAAAATTTGTAACAGAAAGCTTTCCAAGGGTCAATGTTGAAAAATTACCTATGCATATGTTTTGCAAATAAAAAGCTTTAACAAAAAAAAAGAAAGCTGAAGACTGAGAAAAAGGCTCTTGAATTAGTTAAAATGATTATCATCAATGATAACTTTGTAAAGAACAGTTTAAGTTGAAAAATTGAGTTCAGAAGTCATATTATAAGGAGAAATCAAGTGAATAAGAGGGAAGAAATAGAGAAAATGACTATATAAATATGTAAACATACTCATGTAGAAGCAATACATATATATATATATCATATATCCATTTTGTAAGTATGAATGTCTTTTTAAAAAAATTTGTTTGGCTGTGAAATTGAAGAAAGATATAAGATTATAATTTGAAAGAATGGATGGTGCAAGAGTTTTTTTTTTTTTTTTTTAAAGGATGGTGGAGATTTGGTTTTGTTTTGAAGTAGCAGGGAAGAAGCTAGTAGAAAAGGAGACATTAGGAATGGAGAGAGGATGGCTGTGGGGGCCAGAGAAGATGGGAGGGGATTGGATCAATAGTACAAATGAAGAGGCTGTCTTTGTCAAGAAGGGCCACCTCTTCAGAGACTGGAGTAAGAACCAGAAAATGAGTCAATGGCATCAAGGATTTTGAGATACAAAGTAGGAAAGAAGAGGTAGTTCAAGTTATTTGACTATTTTCACAGTAAAGTAGGAGTTGAGGTCTTGAGAAGAGAAGAGGAAGTTCCCAATAGTCACTGTTTCAAAGTTTCCCTATACTCTGGAAGCTTGGATCATGTTATAAAGGGCTAAGCTAACTCTAAGAACTCAAGGTTGAAGATTCCTCATGTTGTCCTCCATAAATCCAAAACCAATTTTGCTTTATATCAATTTCACTTGTCTTTTCTGATTCACTAGACACTAACTCATTTCCAGCCTTAGAAGGCAAGGTAATACAAAGAGTACTGGCTTATATATCAGTGCATCTGGAGTCTTACTTGACTGCTAACCAATTATAATGTGTGTAAAACTCACCAAAACTTTTGGGAGCCTTTTCCTTATTAGAAGGAACTAGGCTAGGGGCAGTTAGGTGGTGCAGTAGATAAAGCACCTGCCCTGAAGTCAGGAGGACTTGAGTTCAAATCTGCTCTCAGACACTTAACATTCCCTATCTGTGTGACCCTGGGCAAGTCACTTAACCCCAATTGCCAAAGCAAAAAAAAAAAAAAAAAAAAAAAGAAGGAAGGAAGGAACTAGGCTAGATGATCTATAATTCTCCTAGATTTCATATGCATGGGTCTATATGCATGGGTAATTTTTCAACACTGACCTTTGCAAAGCTTTCTATTGCAAATTTTTCCCTTCTCCCCACTCCCTTCCCTAGATGGCTGGTAGTTCAATACATGTTAAATATGTTAAAATATATGATAAATCCAATATATGTATGCATATTTATACAGTTATCTTACTGCACAAGAAAAATCGGATTTAAAAAGAAAAAAAAAAGCCTGAGAAGGAAAACAAAATGCACGCAAACATCAACAGAAAGCATGAAAATGCTATGTTATGAGCCACATTCAGTTCCCATAAGTCTTCTCTCTGGGTATAGATGGCTCTCTTTATCACTGAACAATTGGAACTGGTTTGAAACATTTCATTGTTGAAGAGAACCATGTCCATGAGAATTGATCATCATATAGGACTGTTGTTGCCATGTATAATGATCTCCTGGTTCTGCTCATTTCACTCAGCATCAGTTCATGCAAGTCTCTCCAGGCCTCTCTGAAATCATTATACTGCTTGTTTCTTACAGAAAAATAATATTCCATAACATTCATATACAATAACTTATTCAGCCATTCTCCAACTGATGGGCATCCAGTCTCTTGCCACTACAAAAAAAGGCTGCCACAAACATTCTTGCACATGTGGGTCCCTTTCCCTCCTTTAAGATCTCTTTGGGATATAGACCAAGTAGAAACACTGCTGGGTCAAAGGGTAGGCACAGATTGATAACTTTTTGAGCATAGCTCCAAATTCCTCTCCACAATGGTTGGATCTGTTCACAGTTCCACCAACAATGTATCAGTATCCCAGTTTTCCCACATGTCTCCATTTGTCATTATCTTTTCCTGTCATCTTAGCCAATCTGACAGATGTGTAGTGGTATCTCAGAGTTGTTTTAATTTGCATTTCCTCATTATTCCTTTTTAAAATAAATAGAATAACTGACTTTTAGCATTTTAAAAAATTTGTTGAGGAGCAGATAGGTGGCACAGTGGTTAAAGCACCAGCCCTGAAGTCAGAAGGACCTGAGTTGAAATCTGGTCTCAGACAGTTAATACTTCCTAGCTGTGTGACCCTAGGCAAGTCACTTAACCCTAATTACCTCAGGAAAAAAAAATGCTGAGTTCCAAATTCTTTCTCTCCCTTCAGCCCCCCCCCCCCCAATGAGAAGGCAAATAATATATCAATTATACATGTGAAGTCATGCAAAACACATTTCCATATTAGCCACATCCAAAAAAAAAAAAACCCAAGAAAAATAAAGAAAGTGAAACAAGTATTCTTGAATCTACACTCAGTTCATCAACTTTCTCTCCAGAGGTAAATAGCATTTTTCCTCATGGGAGGTCTTAGATCACTATTAATTAGAAAAAATGTTTGATATTGATCAATATTACAATATTGTTATTGTATACTGTATATATTATTCTGGTTTTGCTCACTTCACTTTGCATTAGCTCATATAAGTCTTCCTAGATTTTTCTGAAGCTAGTCTGCTCATCACAATCACATACCACAATTTGTTGTCCTTCCCCAATTGTTGGGCACTTCTTCAATTTCCAATTCTCTATCACCACAAAAAGAGCTGTTATGAATATTCTTGTACATGTAAGGCCTTTTCCTTTTTAATACATCTCTTTGGGAAGCAGACCTATTAGTTGGGTATTGTTGGGCAAATTACTTAAACCTGTTTGCCTCAGTTTTCTCATCTATAAAATGAGCTGGAGAAGGAAATGGCAAACCACTCCATTATCTTTAATAAGAAAACTCCAAATGAAGTCATGAAGAGTGGGCATGACTGAAATGACTAAATAATAATAACAAATTGAATATCTAATCTATTCCACTGAACCATCACTCTATTTTTTAACCAATACCAGCTTGTTTTTATGATTATTGCTTTGAAATATATGGTACTGGTGGACCTCCTTCTTTCCCATATTTTTTTCACTCCTTCACTTGATATTCTTGACCCTTTCTTCTAAACTAATTTTGTTGTTAGTTTTTCTATTCTTTGGAAGTTTAATTGGCATGGCACAAAAACTAATTTTCATAAGAGTAACAGTTTTCTTTCCCTATTGTTTATTCTTATTCTTTGAATTCCCTATCTTCAAAAGTTTTGAATTTTATACAAATTTAAATCAAAGTTTGTATTTCAAGCATTTTAGAAAGGGAAAAAAGCTAGAGGAGGTCAGATCCAAGAAAGCAGAGAAATGGCAGGGATTTGCACAAGGTTTCCCAAATTTCCA
The DNA here is from genome assembly GCA_023553655.1 of Myrmecobius fasciatus. NCBI lineage: Eukaryota > Metazoa > Chordata > Mammalia > Dasyuromorphia > Myrmecobiidae > Myrmecobius > Myrmecobius fasciatus. The sequence continues at coordinate 57,488 of JAJPUD010010527.1, read as the reverse complement.
AACAACTTTAAATAATTCCTTAAAATAAATTCTGGAATGGCAAAACCCACAAAAGGATAGGAAGAAACAATTTTTTCCAGCTCAATTGGAATTGAGGGGTCAGCCAGAAAGATCTGTCTCACCAGGATGAGAGTGAAGCACAAATCCAGCACAGGTTCTACCAGTGAATGCCAACCCCTAGCAAAACAGCAGCAGGCTTTGGGGACAATTGAATCAGTAACAGCAGCTTCCAGAGCTCCCAACTCACAGATGGTAAGAGGTTTGGACAACTTATCAGAAGAGGATTGCAGGCACTGGGAGCAGGATTTTTTTGCATTGCTCAGACTGGGATCTAGCTCTCAGTATCCACAGGGCAGTGGAGATCCTGATCACAGTTGCAGGGTGGAAAAGAGTGTTTATGATCACTTCAGACTAGTACACAGACTAGGAGAGGAGTAAATACACTTCTCCTTAAGTCAATCCACTTTGGAAAAACTGAAAACTTACATCACCCCGCCTCCCCAACTCATTCCTAGAACCAGCTCTGAAAATAGCAGCACAAAAAACCTAACAGCCATAATATATAGTTAAAAGTTTGTTTTTTTTTTAAGTTGGGAAAATTAGCAAAAATTTTAAAAAAGAATCTGACCATAGAAAGTTAGTATGGTGACAGGGAAGAATAACATACATAAGAACAACATTCATAAGAAGAAAGTGAGATAAAAGCAATGATATGCAAAATCTCTAAGGAAAATATGAATTGATCTCAGGGTCTGGAAGAGTTGAAAAAGAATTTAAAATATCAAATAAGAGAAGCAGAGAAAAAAATGGGGAAAAGAAATGAAAGTGATATAAAAAAGAGACAACAGGTTGGTTAAGGAAAAACAAAAAAAAAAAAATTGAAAAAGCACCATAAAAAAAGAACAAGTCAAGTGTTAAGAGACAAAAACCTGCTGAAGAGAATTCTTTAAAAAGTATAATTGGTTAAATGGAAAAAAAAACTCACTGAAGAAAATAATTTTTCAAAAATCAGAATTAGGCAAGTAGAAGCTAATAACCTCATTAAATACCAAGAAACAATGAAACAAAATCCAAAAGATGAAAAAATTAAAGGAAATGTGAAATATCTGACTGGAAAATAGACTGAAGAGAGAAAATTTAAAAATTACTAGACTCCCTCAAAACCATATTTTAAAAGAGGCTGGATGTTATTTTTCAAGAAATCATAAAAGAAAACTGCTGATATCCCAGATATCCTAGAAATAGAAGGTAAAATTAAAATTTTAAAAATCCACCAATGACTTCCTTAAAAATATACCAAAATGAAAACTCATGAGAATATTACAGTCAAATTCCAGGACTTCCAGCTCAAAGAGAAAATACTGCAAGCAGCTAGAAAAAAAATTCAAATATTATAGAGCCATAATCAGGCTAACAAAAGATTTAGCACCTTCTATATTAGAGGACCTAAGAACTTGAAATATGATATTCTGGAGGGCAAAGGAGCTAGGCTTACAACCAAGAATCATCTATCAACAAAACTGAGTATAATCCTTCAGGGGAAAAATATACATTTAATAAAATAGAACTTTTAAGTATTCCTGTTTAAAAAATAGTGCTGAATAAAAAATTTGTCTTTCAAATACAAGACTCAAAATGAGAAGTATAAAAAGGTAAACAGAAAAGATAAATCATAAGAGAATCAATAAGGTTAAACTGTTGGCATTCCTGCATAGGAAGATATCTTTAACTCTTAAGAAGTTTTTCTTTATTAGGGCACAGGTCAAAGAATAAAATTAAGAGGTGAGAAAAAGGAATACACTTGGAGAAGGGGAAAGGAAGAAGTAGAATGGGGTAAATTATTTCACACAAAAGAGGTACAAAAAATTTTTAAAGTGGAGGGGAAGATAGGGGACTTTGGGGGTATATGTGTTTGTATCTTACTCTCATTTGAATTGGTTCAAAGAAAGAATAACATACACATTCAGTTGAGTATGCAAATCTGTCTTATCATACAGGAAACTAGGAGGGGAAGGGGAAGGGAGGAGTGCTTTTAGGAAAGAGAATGGATTGAGGGAGATAGCTGTCAGAAAGAAAACAGTTTTGAGGAGAGACAGGGTGTAAGGAGAGAAAATAACAGGAAGAAAAGAGGACAGAATAAAATATAAGATGGAAGGAAATATACAGTAATCATAACTGCAAAAAAATTTTTACACAAAGTTTCTCTTAATAAAGGCCTCATTTCTCAGATGTATAGAAAACTGAATCAAATCTATAAAAATAAGAGCCAATCCCCAACTGATAAATGGTCAAAGGATGTGAACATGTAGTTTTCAGGCAAAACAACTAAAACTATAATTGTACAAAAACGCTCTATATCACTCTTGATTAGAGAAACACAAATTAAAACAATTGTGAATTATCACCATCTACCAAATTGGCTAATATGACAAAAAGGGAAATAATAAATGTTAGAGGGGAAATAGGAAAATTGAGATTTTAATATATTATTGGCAGAGTTGTGAACTGATTCAACCATTCTGAAGAGCAAATTGGAACTATGTTTAAAGGGTTATAAAACTCTGTAATATCCTTTGACCCTCCAATACCACTACTAGAACTGTATATAATAGAGATAAAAAACAAAAAAGGAAAAGGATGATATGTTCAAAAACATTTATTAGCTCTTTTGTAATTGGCAAAGAAATGGAAATTAAAGGAATACCTATCAATTGGGAAATGCCTTAACAAGTTGTGATATATGGTTATGATGGAATAAATATTATATTATAAGAAATGGCAAGCAGGATGCTCTCAAAAAACCTGGAAAGACAAACTGATGAAAAGTGAAATGAGCAAAACCAAGAGAATATTGTCACACAATAACATTGTACAATGATCAGCTATAAATGACTTAGCTATGGTCCACAAAACAATGATTCAAGGCAATTTTGAAGAATTTATGATAAAAAGTGCTGTCTTCAGAGAAAGAACTAATGGAGTCTGAATACTTTAAAAACTTTATTTTTCTTGGATCTTTTTGGTCTGTATTTTCTTTTACAAATATGACTAATATGGAAATGTACATATATGATCTATCAAATTACTTGCCTTCTCAATGAGGGGGGATGAGAAAAAAGGAGAATTTGGAACTCTTTTTTTTTTTTCCTGAGGCAATTGGGGTTAAGTGACTTGCCCAGGGTCACACAGCTAGGACATGTTAAGTGTCTGAGGCCAGATTTGTACTCAGGTCCTCCTGAGTTCAGGGCTGGTGCTCTATCCACTGCACCACCTAGCTGCCCCTGGAACTCAAATTTTAAAAATGAATATGTTAAATATATACATATTTAAAAAGAAAATAAAGCCAAGTAAAACTAACTTCTAAATAGGATCAAAATTATAGGAGGAGCTGAAAAGTATAGCTGGTTATCAATCACAAGGGATGCTATTTCCAAAGTTAAAATATGAGTGCCTTTGAACATCTTTATTGGCATGCTTTCCTTGTTGTTGCTCTCCACTTTAGAGCATGGGCATATACATACCTGGCACCTTGAGTTCTGCATCAATGAAAGTAAGAAGCTCCTGACAAATGCTACAGTAAGGAACTGGCCATGTCAGGAATCTGTGGTAGGTTCTAGCTGCTTTCAGGAGGAGGTCGGAATCTGGTGGGAAGTGTGGAGTCTGTGTGAGGAAAGCAGACATAAAGTAGAGAACAAAGTGAGAAATGGAATGAGATTTGAGTGTGGAAGAGATAATGATATAATATAGAAGAGGAGAGCTGGGTGTCTTTAAGGGCTAGTTCCTCAAAAAAACAAATATACACTATCAGGAAATTTGAGTCACTTCAGAAGTGGGTTGCAGCAAGCAGTGGCAAATAAAATAGAGACTAGTAGGATATCTCTCCTGGAGGATGGTAATCATGTAATTTATTACAAATGGTAAAATGATAGTCTAGATACAATTAATAAAGAGGCAGATAGTCTAGTTGATAAAGTGACGGACTTAGAAGTGAGGATAATTTTGGAGGCAGAATTCAAGCAGGTTGTAGTGTGATTATGGGCAAGCCACTTGACTTAGCAGCCTGAGCTTCTTCATTGGTAAAATGGGAATAATGGCCTCTACTTCACTGAGATATTGTGACTTTCACTGAAATAATATAAGCAAGTATTTTGCAAACTTTAAAGCTATACATAAATCTATTTTATTTTATCTTACTCAAACACATTGGAATTTAATCATCCCAGTCCTATGACGCTCTCATGAGAAGCTAATGACCAAGAAGTTTTGCCACTCTTCAGATAGTATGACTTCTTTTTGGAATTGTATTCTTGTTAGGGCCCAAAAGTCAGGGACCTTGATAAGAAGTTTGTGTTGACTTAAGGATAAGAAGGTATTGTGTGCAGTTCCCCTGACAAACACAGGACCCAGACCTGCCGAGGTTACTGACAATGGCTCAGACAGAAGAGCAATTCACAGTGATCTAAAAACAGGCTTGCCCCGAGATGTTGCTCTGTTATCAGGATGTGAGCTCCACAATCTTTCTGACTCCCTTATGCCAGCACCTAGAAGTTGGGTGGGCAAGGGGGATAAAAGGAGGGACTAAAGATGGTGGAGCAGGCTGGCTGAGGAAAGCGCCTCAATAAAGAGCATCTTGATTTCATCTTCTTCTGGCTTGTGACTCTCCTTGGGGAACACGTGGGTCGTGTCTGGATACGCACTGAAGCTTGGGAGGAGGTAAGACCTGGCTGCCCTCAGTTATAATACCTAGCATATTCTAAGCCTGCATCATATAGTGATGGGTAGCTTAAGTGTTAAAGTTCAAAAATATTAAATAAGTCCCAGAGCTGGGACCTGAACTGAAGTTTTCTGAATACATATCCATATTTTTTCAACTGTATCATATAATATATATCTCTTATTAACCCTAAAAACTCAATAAGGACAAGCACTATGTTATTTTTCAACTTTGGATTCCCAACATTTAGTTGAGTGCAAAGTTGAAACAAATTTTCATTTTTTGAGAGTGGATTTGGTTTTTAGAAAGAGGTAAAAGTCAAGAATGATAAATAAAAATAGACAACCAAGCTAGGTCAAAAGATAGGAAAGAGGTGTGATTATAAATTAACAAAACTAATTTTGCCCTATAGCTGATAAAATGAATCTGAAGGTGATTCCATAAAGGGAAGCATGCTTTGAGTAACAGCACTGGTGAAATCTATGGACTGCTTCTGAAGGGATGTGCTCTGCAGGGAACAAGTATCACTTGGACAGGTAAACTCTGATTTTTGCAAAGAAATGAATAAACAAAAAACATCTTGGTGAAATGGGCATCATTACTTTTAGCCAACCCCTATATACTACTCTTTGGCTTTTGTTCCAACATAGAATGAAAACTTCAGTAAGTTAGATAAGTAATGGCTACTCTTTAACAGAAGAGGAAGGACCTAGATTTAGCAGAATTTTGGCTAGACTTCAGAGATCTTGATCTATTCTATCTTAGAACTTACACAAAGGACAGTAGAATAGAAAAGCAGAGCCAGAGGAGCCAGAAGATCATAGCTGCATTTCTCTTGGACCTATAGAAAACAAGAGAGAAAGAAAGTTAGTCAAACCTTTGGGGTAGGGGAAAAAGAAGAAGGGGAATTGGGGGGAGATGAAGGAGGGAAAAGAAAGGAGAAAGGAAAGGAGGAGAGGGAAGAAGAGAGCAATATTTCCTTATGTAACCCTCCTTGCTTCCACAGAGACAAATCTCTTATAATAAAGAATAGATAAAGAAAGCGAAAACAGCTTAGCAAAAACAACCAACACATTAAAAAAAATCTGTAAAGATTGGTAATGTCTTTTTATGTCTCTTCTTTAGGGCCAAACCTAGTCATTTCATAAACAGATTGTTTTATTATGGTTGTATTTACATTGTTATGATTGCTGTGCATATTGCTTGCCTGGTTTTGTTTATTTCATCACGTATAAGTTCATAAATTTTCCCTTATTTCTCTGTATTCATCATAGCTACAATCTCTTATAGCACTATAATATTCCATTATTATTCAGGTACTAAAATTTATTTAGCTATTCCTCAATTGATGTTGAAGTCCTTTTTTATCACTGTATTCTTTGAGATATATGCTGAAGAATGGAATGTCTAGGTCAAAAGGTACATATGTTTAGTTACTTTGTTAGTATGATCCCAAATACCTTTCTAGAGTAGTCAGACTAATACACCTTTTTAAACCACCAATGTCCATTTTTCATAATTCCTGCAACTCTATCTATTACTATCTTTTGTTATTGTTGTTAATGCTGGGTTTGAGGTGAAATCTAAAAGTTGTTTTGATTTGCTTTCTTCTTTTTTTTAAAATAATATTTTATTTTCTCCCAAAATACATATAAAATTAATTTTTAATATTTGTGATTTTTTTTAAGTTTTGGATTCCAAATTCTATTTCTTCCTTCCTCCCTGATACTATAAGCAATCTGATATATAGACTATACATATGCATTCATGTAAAACATTTCCATATCAGTAATTTTGTGCAAGAACAGTAGGAGGGGCTGGAGGGGCCAGAGGGGTGTATGCTTTAGTCTGTATTCAGACAATATCAGTTATTTTTCTGGAGACAGATAACATTTTTCATCATTAGTCCTTTGGCAATGTTTGAGATCTTTGTATTAATCATTCACAGTTTTTCATCATATAAAAGTGTGGTTTCTGTGTACAATATTCTCCTGGTTCTGCTTACTCATTTTATATCGGTTCATGTAAGTTTTTCCAGATTTTTCTGAAAGCAGCCTGCTTGTTTCTTATAGCACAGTAATATTCCATTACATTTATATATGACAACTTGTTCAATCATTCCTCAATTGATGAGCATCCCCTCAATTTCTAATCTTTATTCACCACAAAAAGAGCTACTATAAATATTTTTGTACAAATATATTCTCCTCCTTTTTCTAATCTCTTTGGGATATATCCTAGCAGTGGCATTGCTGGATCAAAGGATATATATGGCACAATTTTATGTACTTTTGGGCATAGTTTCTTTTTTTTTTCAGGTTAAAGTCTTTTTATTGCCTGATAATACTTTAATTGAAGATGTGCTTATGTCATATACAAATGACCTCCAAAGATTTTATATAAAATGGATGAGCTGACATATAGGATGGAAATTGGTGTTTTCTAGGTCTCATTTATTGTACTTAAGATCCACAAGTTTTGGTGTTTTGACCTCTTTTAAACATCTTGCCTTTGGTATCTTTTCCCTATTTCATACACATTATACAACAATTCCCCCAGTTTCTTCACCTCTGGCATGTATGTTCTTTCTGTGTACATTATCCAATTTGAATTTTTTCTCTTTCCCCCCTTTCTCTTTAGTTCCTTTGATTCTTATGTTATTTGGTCATTTCAGTCATGTCTGCTCTTCATGACCCCATTTTAGGTTTTCTTGGCAAAGTTATTAGAATGGTTTGACATTTAATTCTCATTTTGCAGAAAAGGAAACTAAGGCAAACAATATAAAGTGACTTTCCCAGGGTCACATAGCTACAAAATATCTGAGACCAGACTTAAATTCAATAAAAGGAGTCTTCCCTGACTCCAGGCCCAGTGCTCTATCTATTGTACCACCTAGCTTCTCCATTTTTTAAAAATTATTTCCTTTATTAGTATTTTATGAACCATGATTCTAGGGTTCAAGAATGATGGTTTCAATCATCCTTGTTGGGAAATATCTGTTTCATATTCATTTAATTTTACAAATCTTTACATTTTTCACTTTCTATGAACTTATTTTATTTGCATTTATTTTTCCATGTCCATGTTATGACTTTTGGTCAGTTTTGTATTTTGCAAAATTTTCTTTGGATTGTATTTACTTATTCATTGTTTCTGATTTATGAGATAATTCTGTTCATAATCATCCATCATCCTTCTATATAATACTATATATGTGTACTTTTATATATATATATTTTTTATTAAAAGCTTTTTATTTACAAAACATATGAGTGATTTTTCTACATTGACCTTTGCAAAAAACTTTTTTTCCCAAGCTTTTCCCCTTCTTCCCCCCCCCAGATGACAGGTAATCTAATACATGCTAAATATGATAAATTATATGACAAATCCAATACATCTATACATATCTACAGTTATCTTACTGTACAAGAAACATCAGATCTAGAAGGAGAAGAAAAGAAACAACCTAAGAAGGAAAACAAAATGCATGGAAATATTCACAGAAAGCGTTAAAATGCTATGTTGTTGTCCACACTCAGTTCCCATAGGCCTCTCTCTGGATGTACATGACTATCTTCATCGTTGAACAATAGGAACTTTGTTGAATCACATCATTGTTGAAGAGAACCATGTCCATCAGAATTCATCATCGTATAGTCTTGTTGTGGTGTATAATGTTCTCCTGGTTCTGCTGATTTCACTCAGCATCAGTTCATGCAAGTCTCTCCAGGCCTCTCTAAAATCATCCTGCTGGTCTTTTCTTATAGAACAATAATATTCCATAACATTCATATACCGTAACTTATTCAGCCTTTCTCCTATTGATGGGCATCCTTTCAATTTCCAGTTTTCTGACACTACAAAAAGGGCTGCCACAAACATTTTAGCACATGTGGGTCCCTTTCCCTCCTTTAAAATCTCTTTGGGATATAGGCCCAGTAGAAACACTGCTGGGTCAAATGGTATGCACAGTTTGATAACTTTTTGAGCATAGTTCCAAATTGCTCTCCAGAATGGTTGGATCTGTTCACAGTTCCACCAACAATGTATCAGTGTCCCAGTTTTCCCACATCCCCTCCAACATTCGTTATCTTTTCCTGTCATTTTACCCAATCTGACAAGTGTGTAGTGGTATCTCAGAGTTGTCTTAATTTGCATTTCTCTGATCAATAGTGATTTGGAGCACCTTTTCATATGACTAGAAATAGTTTCAATTTCTTCGTCTGAAAATTGTCTGTTCATATCTTTTGACCATTTATCAATTGAAGAATGGCTTGAATTCTTACATATTTGAGTCAATTCACTATATATTTTAGAAATGAGGCCTTTATCAGAACCTTTGAATGTAAAAATATTTTCCTTGTTTACTGCTACCCTTCTAATCTTGTCTGCATTCATTTGGTTTATACAAAAACTTTTTAACTTGATATAGTCAAACTTATCTATTTTGTGATTAATGATAATCTCTAGTTCTTCTTTGGTCACAAATTCCTTCCCCCTCCACAGGTCTGAGAGGTAGACCTTCCTACATTGTTATAATTTGTTTATAATATCATTCTTTATGCCTAGATCATGAATCCATTTTGACCTTATCTTGGTATATGGTGTTAGGTGTGGGTCAATGCCTAATTTCTTCCATACTAGTTTCCAATTTTCCCAGCAGTTTTTGTCAAATAGTGAGTTTTTATCCCCAAAACTAGGGTCCTTGAATTTATCAAACACTAGATTACTATTGCCATTGAGTATTTTGTCCTCTGAACCTAACCTATTCCACTGATCCACTACTCTATTTTTTAGCCAGTACCAAATAGTTTTGGTGACCACTGCTTTATAATATAGTTTTAGATCTGGTACAGCTAGGCCACCTTCATTTGCATTTTTTTCATTAATTCCCTTGAAATTATTGACCTTTTGTTTTTCCTGATGAATTTTGTTGTTATTTTTTCTAGGTCAGGTAAATAATTTCTTGGGAGTTTGATTGGTATAGCACTAAATAAATAGATTAGTTTAGGTAGTATTGCCATCTTTATTATATTCGCTCGACCTATCCAAGAGCACTTGATGTTTTTCCAATTGTTTAGATCTGACTTTATTTGTATGGAGAGTGTTTTGTAGTTTTGCTCATATAGATCCTGACTTTCCCTTGGCAGATATATTCCCAAATATTTTATACTATCGATAGTTATTTTGAATGGAATTTCTCCTTGTATCTCTTGCTGTTGCATTTTGTTGGTGATGTATAAAAATGCTGATGATTTATGTGGATTTATTTTGTATCCTGCAACTTTGCTAAAGTTGTGGATTAATTCTAATAGTTTTTTAGTGGATTCTCTAGGGTTCTCTAAGTAGACCATTACATCATCTGCAAAAAGTGATAATTTGGTTTCCTCATGACCTACTCTAATTCCTTTAATCTCTTTTTCTTGTCCTATTGCCAAAGCTAGCATGTCTAATACAATATTGAATAGTAATGGTGATAGTGAGCAACCTTGTTTCACCCCTGATCTTATTGGGAATGGTTCCAGTTTATCTCCATTACATATGATGCTAGCTGATGGTTTTAAATAGATGCTACTGACTATTTTAAGGAAAAGTCCATTAATTCCGATACTCTCTAGTGTTTTTAATAGGAATGGATGTTGGATTTTATCAAATGCTTTTTCTGCATCTATTGAGATTATCATATATTTTTTGTTAATTTGGTTATTGATATAGTCAATTATGTTAATAGTTTTCCTAATATTGAACCATCCCTGCATTCCTGGTATAAATCCTACTTGGTCATGGTGTATTATTCTGTATTAATCTCTTTGCTAATATTTTATTTAAGATTTTTGCATCAATATTCATTAGGGAGATTGGTCTATAATTTTCTTTCTCTGTTCTTGTTTTACCTGGTTTAGGTATCAGCACCATGTCTGTATCATAAAAGGAATATGGTAGGAGTCCTTCATTCCCTATTTTTTCAAATAGTTTATATAATTTTGGAGTTAATTGTTCTTTAAATGTTTGGTAGAATTCACATGTAAATCCATCTGGTCCTGGGGATTTTTTCTTAGGGAGTTGATTAATGACTTGTTCTATTTCTTTTTCTAAAATGGGACTATTTAAGTAATTTATTTCCTCTTCTGTTAATCTGGGCAAAAAAATCTATATTTTTGTAGATATTCCTCCATTTCACTTAGGTTATCAAATTTATTGGCATAAAGTTGGGCAAAGTAACTCCTGATTATCGCTCTAATTTCCTCTTCATTGGTGGAAAGTTCTCCCTTTTCATTTTTGAGACTAACAATTTGATTTTCCTCTTTCCTTTTTCTAATCAAATTAACTAGAGGTTTATCTATTTTGTTGGTTTTTTCATAAAACCAACTTTTAGTTTTATTTATTAATTCAATAGTTTTTTTACTTTCAATTTTATTAATCTCTCCTTTTATTTTTAGGATTTCAAGCTTGGTATTTGGGGGTTTTTAATTTGTTCTTTCTCTAGCTTTTTTAGTTGCAAGCCCAATTCATTGATTTTCTCTTTCTCTATTTTATGCAAATAAGCATCTAGGGATATAAAATTTCCCCTTATTACCGCTTTGGCTGTATCCCACAAATTTCGGTATGTTGTCTCATTATTGTCATTCTCTTGGATGAAATTAGTAATTGTGTCTATAATTTGCTGTTTCATCCATTCATTCTTTAGGATAAAATTATTTAGTTTCCAATTGCTTTTTTGGTCTATTTTCTCCTGGTCTTATATTGCATGTGATTTTTATTCCGTCATGATCTGAAAAAAATACATTTTCTATTTCTGCCTTCCTGCATTTGATTTTGAGGTTTTTGTGTCCTAACACATGGTCAATTTTTGTATAAGTTCCATGGACTGCTGAGAAAAAAGTAAACTCCTTTCTGTCTCCATTTAATTTCCTCCAAAGATCTGTCATACCTAACTTTTCTAACATTTTGTTCACTTCCTTAACTTCTTTCTTATTTATTTTGTGTTTTGATTTATCTAGTTCTGAGAGAGGGAGGTTGAGATCCCCCTCTATTATAATTTTGCTGTCTATTTCTCCTTGCATCTCTCTGAACTTTTCCTCTAGGAATAGCCATTCTATACCACTTGGTGCATATATGTTTAAGTATTGATATTGCTTCATTGTCTATGGTACCCTTTAGGAAGGTATAATTTCCTTCTTTGTCTCTTTTAATTAGGTCTATCTTTGCTTTTAATTGGTCTGAGATTATGATTGCTACCCCTGCTTTTTTTTGTTCACCTGAAGTATAATAGATTCTGCTCCAGCCTTTTACCTTCACCCTGTATGTGTCTCTATGTTTTAGATGTGTTTCTTGTATACAACATATTGTTGGATTCTGGTTTTTAATCCAGTCTGCAATCTGTTTCTGCTTTATGGGAGAGTTCATTCCATTCACATTCACAGTTAAAATAACTAATTCTGTATTTCCTGCCATCTTATTTACCCTAGCTTATGCTTTTCTCTTTCTTATCCCCTTTCCCTCCTCCCTACTATTTTGCTTTTGATAACCACTTCCCTCAAACAATCCTTCCCCTTTAAAACCCCACCCCCTTTTTTCCCCCTTTCCCTCCTGTTTCCTTATAAGACAAGTTTCTTTTTGATACCCAATATGTCTATTATTCCCTCAGAGCCAAATCTGATGAGATGGAGATTAACCAAATTCTCATTCCCCTCAATCATTATAGGTTTTCTTTGCCTCTACATGTGATGTAATTTCCCTTATTTTACCTCCTTTTCCTCTTCTTCCAGTGTTATCCCTTTTCTACCCCTAATTTCTTTTTCAGTTTATCATATCATAATAATCACAAAATCATAATAATCATATCATAATAATTATAATGTAATAATAAAATCATAAAATCAACCCTCATTCTATAAGTATCTATAACATAAATATAGTTCTCAAGAGTTTTTTTTTCCCTTGTTACCTTTTTATGTTTCTCTTGTGTTCTGTGTTTGTAGATCAAATTTTTTGTTCAGTTCTGGTCTTTTTAGTAGAAATAGGTGAAATTCTCCTATATCACTGAATGACCATCTTCTTCCCTGGAAGATAATGCTCATTCAAGCTGGGTAACTTATTCTTGGCTGTAATCCAAGTTCCTTTGCCCTTCGGAATATCTGATTCCAGGCCCTTTGATCCTTCAAAGTAGAAGCTGCTAGGTCCTGTGTGATCCTAATTGTGGCTCCCCGATATTTAAATTGTTTCTTTCTGGCTTCTCGTAATATATTTTCCTTGGTATGATAGCTATGGAATTTAGCCATGATATTTCTGGGGGACTTAATTTTTGGGTTTCTTTCAGGAAGTGATTGGTGTATTGTTTCAATAAGTATTTTGCCTTCTGGGTCTAAAATATCAGGGCAGTTTTCTTTTATGATTTCCTGGAAGATAGTGTCTAGGTTCTTTTTTTCATCATGGCTTTCAGGAAGCCCTATAATCCTTAGATTGTCTCTCCTAGATCTATTTTCCAGGTCAGTTGTTTTTCCTAGGAGATATTTCATGTTTTTCTCTATCTTTTCATTTTTTTGTTTTTGTTCGACTGATTCTTGAAGTCTTGATGAGTCATTCATTTCCAGTTGTTCGATTCTAATTTTTAATGTCTTATTTTCTTCAGTTACTGTTTTTAGTTCTTTTTGCAATTGACCAATTACATTTTTTTGTTCATTGCATTCTTTTTCCATTTTTTCTATTTTATTTTGCAGTGATCTCATTTCGTTTCCCCATGTTTCTTCTAACTCTCTTTTAAGATTCTTTATGCAATCTTCAAAGAAAGCCTTGTGACATGGAGACCAATTTATGTCTCTGTTTGGGGCTTTTTCTGGAGTTGCTTTACCTTTAGGGGCCTCAGGATTTGAGGTCTGTTCTTCCCTCTCTCCATAAAAGTTGTGTATGGTGAGAGCTCTTTTTGGTTTTTTTATTCATTTTTTTTTTTAAAGGTGTGAGGTCTGTTCAAGGCAAAGAGGGACAGCTGCTTTAATTTGCCCTGGGGCAGTTCTGCTGATTGAGTTATTGCAGGTGCTGATCAGTTCTGCTGATTGATTGATTGCTTTAGGGTTCTGTGTAATGACAGCTAGGTCCAGCGCTCATCAGGGATTCAGTGGTTCACAATCTACCCCCCACAAAAGGCAGACCCTCCAAACCACCTGCCCACAATCAGGACAGATTGGCCTAAGAGGCCTGCAGAAGACTGCCAGGTGTGTGAAAAGCACAATGCTCCCACTCCTGTTCCGACTCCTATTCCAGCTCCCTGCTCCAGCTCCCTGCCCTCGTCTCCCTGTGTTGCAATCTGGGTTCAGCAGACCACCCCCCTGCCCAATTAAAACAAACCTGTTTGAAGTTTTTCCAGAGTATCTTCTTCTAGAAACATGTTGTCCTCCAGATATTGTGGATTTTTTTGCTTCAAAATTAGTCTAGAGGCTTCATACGTTGTTGGTTTGAGGGAAGGTTAGAGGAGGTTACAGAGACTCCTGTCTGATCTCCGCCATCTTGGCTCCACCCCCAGAACTCTTCGAAGGGCATAGTTTCAAACTGATCTCCAGAATGGTTGGGATCAGTTCAATTTACAGTCTTCTTATTAGTAGTAATATAGAACATTCTTTCATGTAGTTATTGTTTGCCTTCAAAAGGCAAAATGAAGCATAGCTTTTGAATATAACAGAATATTACTGTGCTGAAAGAAATAATATATGAGAAGCTAGAGAAACATGAGACATGTAGAAACTGATATATAAGGAAGAAGGCAGAACCAGAGGCACTCAGTGCAGTATTACAAAAATAATGTAAGTGAAAACATTTAAAAAATCTGAAATTATATTAAGTTCAATGATCAATATTGCTTTCAGAAGACCAATAGTGAAACATTTTTCTTCCTTTTAGCAGAAAGGTGATGGGTTACAGATACAGAGTGTTCCATACATGTCAAAATTGATCACTGTGCTAGTTGGTTTTGTTTAATTGTCTCTTATGATTGAGAGTTTGTGGGAAGGAAGATTTTGGGGAAGTAGTTGTGTAAAAATAATTAACAGAAATTGAGACTTTCTGTGAAGCATGACTTTCAAAATTCCTCCAAAGTTAAAAGGCATTTAAATCAAATCACTTTAATCAGATTAGCTGTCTACTTGCATCATTGTTTCTTATGAAGATTCTTCTTTGTGCTGCATGGTATTGCTGAATCTAGTAAATGTCATCTTAGCCAGCCCTATCTAGTCTGTTTTAGGCCTATAAGTATTACTGATATTTTATTTCAGGGTTTTTTGTTGTTTTTTTTTTTTTGTTCTTGGAGAACTAATTCAATATTGGGATCTCTCACACATTCCACTAAGTTATACATTTCATATATCTCAGATACCTGCTAGTTTTTATAATTCTATATTGTATTCAGTCCAGACTTCTAGAGAACAAGGATCCTGTCTTAAGAAGATTACTAATGTGGGCACATGTGATAATGAAGAGTATAGATTTTTACACCACAAAATTATCTACATGTGAAGCTTCTTTCTCTGGTTTAAACAATACCTCTTAATTTTTCTACTGGCAAAACTCTGAGGGAAAACTTCCAGGTTTTTTGGTGGGGTTTTTTTGTTTTGTTTTGTTTTTTGTAGTTTTGTTTAACTCCTCTCTCTCAAACGATGGCTCTCAGATCAGTTTCTACATACTATCTTCTGCTGTCCCCTCATCAGGAATTTTTTGGTGATCAATAGTCTGGTAATTCACAAAATAATAACAGAGCAGTTTCAGTTTTACACTGCTAGCTATCATTTTATATTACTCCAACTCTTTTTCATTTCATTTAAATAATCTTATAGTGTCCTCATTCCTATACTTAGAATTTATTCCTAAGATTACTTATTAAACATGTTGGTCTCAATTTTTTCAATTAGTTATAAACTAAGATCATATTTAGCAAACCAGTAATTAAACGTTGAACATATAGCATATACAGAAATAAACACTGAAACAATATTTAACATCATTAATATGTATCTAATAAAACAAGAGATAAAATACCTCTAGGAAAGGGAAAAGATATGTTCTCCAACTGTAGCTTTTCATTGAATAGACCATGTGTACATTAGGTAACCATATCAACCTTTACCTCTCTCTACCTCCTACTGATTGTTTTACTTATTATTTTCCATCCTGTGTTCTAAAACAAATAATGTGTATGTCTTGGGGATATTTCTTCAAAAAGTAATAGAAATGCACAACCTTTCTTATTAATTATTTCTGAGTTCCTACTCCATTTTATAAATATCAGAAAACCTCTTTTCCATAAACTTTCTCTGCTCATATGTCTTGAGCCCATGAAGCTATTTTCATTCTTTTTTTTTTTAAATTAAAGCTTTTTATTTGCAAAACATATGTATGGGTACTTTTTCAACACTGACCCTTGCAAAGCTTTCTATTACAAATTTTCCCCCCCTAGCCCCCATCCCTCCCCTAGATGGCAGGAAGTCTACTGCCAGGAAGCTATTTTCACATAAATTAAACAGCACAGTTTTGTAACCTGATATATGCCTGACTTGATTTCTTTAGGTTGATTGAACTGTAACCAAAATTATTATGTTTTAAAATAAAATATTCTTTACAATTATGCTCTCCCAAATCGATTGTTTTCCAGAAACTATTTCCACTTACCCCACCTGGTACCTATTTTGCCTCTTCACTATTATGACCCCATTTTATAGTTAAGGAAACTAAGATGAAATAATTTGCCTGGGGTTACACAGCCAAGAACTGAGTCTAGAAGGAGCTCTCAGGTCTTCCTGATTGCAGTCTTAGCTCTATATTCATACTGCCATCCAGTGGCTTCACTTACTGCTGAAGACTGATACTGCTTACATATATATACACATACTAGCTGTTTTTCCATACTGTTCTAGCCAGTAGAAAGTATGCCTCTTGAGGGCAGGCACTATTTTTTTCTTTTTTTTTTTCTTTTTTTTTATTCTTAGTACCTAATAGAAGTCTATCACAGGGCAGGTGCCTAAAAAAAATGATTTCTGAACTGAATGGCCTCAGAAGTCTCCAAGTCTGAGATTTAAATGACTGATACGAATATCCTAGCTTCACTCCCTAGATTCTTTACACCTCTTCCTTCAACTCTCCTTATATTTTCTCATTTCTGGTTTTTTTTTTGTTTGTTTGTTTGTTTTTTTATCTCACTAGGCAAGGCCTTACCTCTGTGGTTTTCTGCAGGATCTGCTCCAGGAGGATAAGAAAGTTATCTGGATCCCTACTGACTAGCTCTTGCAGGCTCCAACAGTTTAAACATAGCCCAGCTAGAAAAAGAACAAGAGGAAAAGGGGTCAGCTACAAGTCTCTTGTAAGTGAGGGATAGGGGGAAAAACTAGGCACCCCTACGTAAATCTTGAAGAAAAGTTTCAGATACTCCAAGTCCAATGGAATAAACAGCTAGAAATCAAAAAATCTGAGTTCCAGTTCTAGCACTGAAACTTAATAATTATGGAGTCCTAAAACTAATTATTTTACTGTATAGAGCCAAAGTTTCCTCATCTGCAAAACAGAAATAAAGAAAATAGCATCCACCATATAAGAGTGTTCTAAAGATCAAATAATAGTGACTGTTTTTAAAAGTAAAATGAATGTACTATAACAAAGCTTCTTAAACTGTGTGCGATGATCCTACAACTGAATGTGGAGAATCACAAAATTATGATTTATTATCAGCAAATGTTTAAT
The DNA here is from genome assembly GCA_023553655.1 of Myrmecobius fasciatus. Classification (NCBI taxonomy): domain Eukaryota; kingdom Metazoa; phylum Chordata; class Mammalia; order Dasyuromorphia; family Myrmecobiidae; genus Myrmecobius; species Myrmecobius fasciatus. The sequence goes on along the minus strand of JAJPUD010010527.1, from coordinate 40,051 downwards.
TTGTATATCTATTTTATATACCTATATACCTAGGGTCATATAAAAATTTCTCAGATAAAAAGGAGTCCCAAGGGGGGGCAGAGACAAGATGGCAAAGTGAAAAACGTGACTCTGTGTCCTCCTCTGACCTTCTCTCAAATCAACAATAAAATAAGCCTCTGAACTGATCTTTAAGTCAATGAATCCAGAAATATTTGGACATTGCTTGCAGTTACCTCTGAAGAACTTCATATCAGGTCTGTTTAACTCGGGCAGAGGGGTAAACAGTTTGCTTTGGTGCAGTCTGGAACTGAGGGTGGGATTCAGCTCAGCATGGCAGAAACTCCAAACTCCAAACTCCAAACACACGGGGAGTATTTCTGACGCACTCCGTACACTCTGCCCTGATAGGGGGCAGGTGTTCTGGCAGATTTGCCTTTTTTTAAGGAGTAGATCGGGCAAAGTCCTAGCCCCACCAGCCCAGAACCTTAAGTTAATTAGCAGAATTGCCCCAGGGCAAACTACCACAGCCGCAGCTTCTCTAGCCTTAAACAGACCCCCACGCTGTCTAAAAAAAATGAAGAAGCAGAAGAGAGCTCTCACCATAGACAGCTTCTATCGAGAGAAAGAAAGGCAGATCCCAGATCCTGAGGTTCCTTTAGACAAAACAACTGCAGAGGAAACCATCAAGGACCATCACTGGTCCCCTTTTCAAAAGGCCTTTCTGGAAGATTGCATAAAGAACCTCAAAAGAGAGCTGGAGGATAAATGGGGTAATGAACTGAGATCAGTGCAAGAAGGATATAATGCCCTGCAAAAGAAATATGAAAAAGACACCAATTTATTGAAAAATAAAATTAGTGAAGTGGAAAAAGAGTGCAGTGAACAAATTGGCCAGTTACAAAAGGAGCTAAAAAAGGTAACTGAAGAAAACAACACTTTAAAAATAAGAATTGGACAAATGCAAGTGAATGACTCAATAAGACTTCAAGAATCAGTCAAACAAAAACAAAAAAAATGAAAAAATAGAAGAAAATGTGAAATATCTCCTAGGAAAAACAACTGACTTAGAAAATAGATCTAGGAGAGACAATCTAAGGATTATTGGACTTCCTGAAAGCCATGATTAAAAAAAGAATCTAAACACTATCTTCCAGGAAATCCTGAAAGAAAGCTGCCCTGAGGTTGTAGAATCAGAAGGCAAAATCACCATTGAAAGAATTCACTGATCACCTCCTAAAAGAGACCCCAAAATTAAAACCCCAAGGAATATCGTGGCTAAATTTCAGGACTACCACACCAAGGAAAAGATTTTACTAGCAACTAGAAAGAAACAATTCAAATACCGAGGATCTATAATTAGAATCACACACGATCTGTCAGCCTCCACATTGAAGGATCAAAGGGCCTGGAACCAGATATTCCAAAAGGCAAAAGAACTTGGATTACAGCCAAGAATAACCTATCCAGCTAGAATTAGCATTATCCTCCAGGGAAGAAGATGGTCATTTAATGATATAGGTGAATTTCACCTATTTCTAATGAAAAGACCAGATCTGAATAAAAAATTCGACATCCAAACACAGAACTCAAGAGAAGCATAAAAAGGTAAAAAGGAAAGGACTCTTGAGAACTTTATTTCTACTATGGGGATACTTAAAGTTTGGGGGTATAATTAACTAGATATTACTTTGATAATATGAAAAAGAAACTAGAGGGGGAAAGGTTATCGTACTGGAGAAAAGAGGGAAAAGGTGGTAAAATAAGATTATTTTAAAAAGGAGGTAAAAATAAGGTAAAACCTCAGGAAGAGGCAAAGAAAACCTAATATAATTGAGAGAAAGAAGGGAGGGAGATGAGCATTGTGTAAATCTTACTCTCATCAGTTTGAGCTGTAAAAGTGTATATCAGACACTTTTGGTTTCACAGAGAAACTTGTCAGTCACTTTAGGGAAGTGGGAGGGAAAGGAGGAAAAGAAAGGGATAAACTAAAAGAAGGGAAAATAGAAGAATCAGGGGAAAGGAGGAAAAAAAGGGGGAGGGAACCTAAAGGGGGGAGGATTGTTTGGGACAGGGGGTCATCAAAAGCAAAATACTGAGGAGGGGGGAGGGAGAATGGGGAAAGGAAAGGGAAAAACATAACTTGGGTAAATAAGATGGCAGGAAATAAAGAATTAGTTATTCTAACTGTGAATGTGAATGGGATGAACTCTCCCATAAAGCAGAAGCGGATATCAGACTGGATTAAAAACCAGAATCCCACAATATGTTGTCTACAAGAAACACATATAAAGCACAGTGACACATATAGGATGAAGGTAAAAGGCTGGAGCAGAATCTATTATGCTTCAGGTGAACAAAAAAAAGCAGGGGTAGCAATCCTTATCTCAGATCAAGTAAAAGCAAAGACAGATCTAATCAAAAGAGATAAGGAAAGAAACTATATTTTATTAAAGGGTACCATAGATAATGTAGCAATATCAATACTAAATATATATACACCAAGTGCAATAGCATCCAAATTCCTAGGGGAGAAATTAAGAGAGATGCAAGAAGAAATAGACAGCCAAAGTATACTAGTAGGGGAATCTCAACCTTGCTCTCTCAGAATTAGATAAATCAAACCACAAAATAAATAAGAAAGAAACTAGGGAGGTAAACCAATTGTTAGAAAAGTTAGGTATGATAGATCTTTGGAGAAAACTGAATGGAGACAGTAGGGAGTTTACTTTTTTCTCAGCGGGCCATGGAACTTATACAAAAATTGACCATGTCTTAGGGCATAAAAACTTCAAAATCAAATGCAGAAAGGCAGAAATAGTAAATGCATCTTTTTCAGATCATGATGCAATAAAAATCACATGCAATATGAGGCCAGGAGAAAACAGACCAAAAGTTAATTGGAAATTACATAATCTAATCCTGAAGAATGAATGGATGAAAGAGCAAATCATAGACACAATCAATAATTTCATCCAGGAGAATGACAATAATGAGACAACATACCAAAATTTGTGGGATACAGCCAAAGCGGTTATGAGGGGTAACTTTATATCTCTAGATGCTTACTTGCATAAAATAGAGAAAGAAAAGATCAATGAATTGGGCTTATTATTAAAAAAAAAAAAACTAGAAAAAAACAAATTAAAAACCCTCAATTAAATACTAAATTGGAAATTCTAAAAATAAAAGGAGAAATTAATAAAATTGAAAATAAGAAAACTATTGAATTAATAAATAAAACTAAGAGTTGGTTTTATGAAAAAAACCAACAAAATAGATAAGCCTTTAGTTAATTTGATAAGAAAAAGGAAAGAGGAAAATCAAATTGTTAGTCTCAAGAATGATAAGGGAGAACTTTCCTCCAATGAAGAGGAAATTAGAGTAATAATTAGGAGTTATTTTGCCCAACTTTATGCCAGTAAGTTTGATAATCTAAATGAAATGGAGGAATATTTACAAAAATATAGATTGCCCAGGTTAACAGAAGAGGAAATAAATTATTTAAATAGACCCATTTTAGAAAAAGAAATAGAACAAGCTATCAATCAACTCCCTAAGGAAAAATCTCCAGGGCCAGATGGATTTACATGTGAATTCTACCAAACATTCAAAGAACAATTAATTCCAATACTATATAAACTATTTGAAAAAATAGGGAGAGAAGGTATACTACCAAATTTCTTCTATGATACTGATATAGCACTGATAGCTAAACCAGGTAGGGTGAAAACAGAGAAAGAAAACTATAGACCAATTTCCCTAATGAATATTGATGCAAAAATTTTAAATAAGATATTAGCAATGAGATGACAGAAAGTCATCCCCAGGATAGTACACCATAACCAAGTAGGATTTATGCCAGGAATGCAGGGCTGCTTCAATATTAGGAAAACTATCAGCATAATCAATTACATTAACAACCAAACTAACAAAAAACATATGATTATCTCCATAGATGCAGAAAAAGCCTTTGATAAAATCCAACACCCATTCCTATTAAAAACACTAGAGAGTATAGGAATAAATGGGCTTTTCCTTAAAATGATTAGTAGTATCTACTTAAAACCATCAGCAAGCATCATATATAATGGAGACAAACTAGAACCATTCCCAATAAGATCAGGAGTGAAACAAGGCTGCCTACTGTCACCATTACTATTTAATATTGTCTTAGAAATGTTAGCTTTGGCAATAAGAAGAAAAAGAGATTAAAGGAACTAGAGTAGGTAATGAAGAGACCACATTATCACTCTTTGCAGATGATATGATGATATGCTTAGAGAACCCTAGAGACTCAACTAAAACACTACTAGAAACAATTCACAACTTTAGCAAAGTTGCAGGATTCAAAATAAATCCACATAAATCATCAGCATTTTTATATATTACCAACAAAGTTCAGCAGCAAGAGATACAAAAAGAAATTCCATTCCAAATAACAGATGATAGAATCTATCTGCCAAGGAAAAGTCAGAAACTATATGAACTAAACTACAAAACACTTTCCACACAAATAAAATCAGACCTAGTCAATTGGAAAAACATTAAGTGCTCATGGGTAGGCTGAGCGAATATAATAAAAATGACAATACTACTCAAACTAATCTACTTATTTAGTGCCATACCAATCAAACTCCCAAGAAATTACTTTGCAGATCTAGAAAAAATAGTAGCAAAGTTCATTTGGAAGAACAAAAGGTCAAGAATTTCAAGGGAATTAACGGAAAAAAAGGCAGATGAAGGTGGCCTTGCTGTACCAGATCCAAAACTATGTTATAAAGCAGCGGTCATCAAAACCATTTGGTACTGGCTGAGAAATAGAGCAGTCGATCAGTGGCATAGGACACGATATCAGGAAAATCTAGGCAATAACTTTAGCAATTTAGTGTTTGATAAACCCAAAGACCCCAGCTTTTGGGATAAGTACTCACTATTAGGCAAAAACTGCTGGGAAAATTGGAAACTAGTGTGGAAGAAATTAGGGCTTGACTCACACCTAACACCACATACCAAGATAAGATCTAAATGGGTTCATGATCTAGATATAAAGAGTGATATTGTAAGCAAATTAGACGAACATAGACCTGTGGATATGGAATAAATTTATGTCCAAAGAAGATCTGGAACTCTTAATTCAACACCAGATAGATAATTTTGATTATATTAAGTTAAAAAGTTTCTGTACAAACAAAACTAATGCAGACAAAGTTAGGAGGGAAGCATCAAATTGGGAAATCATCTTTACATTTAATGGTTCTAATAAAGGCCTCATTTCTAAAATATATAGAGAATTGTCTCATATTTATAAGAATTCAAGCCACTCTTCAATAGATAAATGGTCAAGGGATATGAACAGACAATTTTCAGATGATGAAATTAAAACCATTTCTAGTCATATGAAAAGTTGCTCCAAATCACTATTGATCAGAGAAATGCAAATTAAGACAACTCTGAGGTACCACTAAACACTTGTCAGATTGGCTAAAATGGCAGGAAAAGATAAGGATGAATGCTGGAGGGGATGTGGGAAAGCTGGGACACCATTGTTGGTGGAACTGGGAACGGATCCAACCATTCTGGAGAGCAATTTGGAACTATGCTCAGGAAGTTATCAAACTGTGCATACCCTTTGACCCAGCAGTGTTTCTATTGGGCTTATATCCCAAAGAGATCTTAGAGGAGGAAAGGGACCCACATATGCAAGAATGTTTGTGGCAGCCCTTTTTGTAGTGGCTAGAAACTGGAAACTGAATGGATGCCCATCAATTGGAGAATGGCTGAATAAATTATGGTATATGAATATTATGGAATATTATTGTTCTGTAAGAAACGACCAGCAGGACGATTTCAGAGAGGCCTGGAGAGACTTGCATGAACTGATGCTGAGTGAAACAAGCAGAACCAGGAGATCATTATACACAGCAACAACAATACTATATGATGATCAATTCTGATGGACATGGCTCTCTGCAACAATGAAATGTTTTAAAATACTTCCAATTGTTCACTGAAGAAAGCCATATATACCCAGAGAGAGGGATGTGAAATGTGGACCACAACATAACATTCTCATGCTCTCTACTGATGTTTACTTGCATTGTGTTTCCTTTCTCTGATTTTTTTTCTTGTAGATAGGATTTTTCTTGCACAACAACTTGTCAAGTATTTTAACATTATTAACATGTAGTGGACCTTCCTGCCATCTAGGGTAGGGGAGGGTATTGGGGGTAAAATTTGTAATGGCAAGCTTTGTAAAGATCAATGCTGAGGAACTACCCATACATATGTTATACAAATAAAAAGCTTTAATTAAAAAAAAATTTTTAAAAAAAGGAGTTCCAAATGGAAAAAGTTTACAAAGTGCTGCACTATATAAATGTAAGTTGGAAATAATTCACATTTGTTGTTTTTATTAAGTTGTTTCAGTTATGTTTAACTCTTTGTGACCCCATTTGGGCATTGTCTAGACAAAAGTACTGGAGTGGTTTGCCATTTCTTTCTGCAGTTCATTTTATAGATGGGGAAATTGAGGCAAACAGGATTGGGAGATTTTACCAGGATTAGTAAAGGAGCACAACAATCCCTTGGGTGTCCAGACTCTATACTGGAGAAGAATGACATAGTTCTGGTCCATCCATTTCACTCCTTCTACTCTGGTCATTTACAATACATACGCTCAAAAATGCACTTGTATTTTCATCCATTATGTGGCACAGTCTTAGATATTCTGTACCTAATCTGGGATCAAAAGGCAGGGGAAATAAGGCCTGTATAGGACAAATAATATTTTATGGAAAGCTAACATGCAAATTTTGGTTGAGCCAAGCACCAAGGGAGACTGACTTTTCTCTGAACAAAAAAAAAAAAAAAAAAAAAGGGCTGCTGACACTAATAGTTCCCTCTCCTTCTTTTGTCATGCCTATGTATTTATTGAACCAAGACAATGAACGTTCTCTAAATTTAAATGGGATTAAACAGGCTTCTGGAACCCCGTTCCTCCCATGGCTTTTCAACAGGCATTTTTCCAGATATTTTGTTGCTAAGGCTTTCAGTATTCTCACTCCCTCATTTTAGGGTATGATTTCTTTCCTGAAGAACCCTAGAAGCCCTAAAAAAGTAGTTCAGAATAAAGCAGGAGAATGTGGGAGGGAATAAGAATGAATATAACATTTCCAGTTTCAATTCCTGATTTGGACTAACCCCTCACTCAAGATTGGGAAAACTTCATGTAGGAACCAAGGCAAGGCCAGACTCCCACTTTTTGCTTGGCCTCCTTCCTCATGTATTGATACCTGTCCAGGTAGTGGTACCCCGGCTGACATTGAGCCCATGCAAACATCGTTCTAAAGCATGCTGGATCCTGTCCTCTGTGCACGTTGTGGCCATTGATTGCATTCTGAATCATTGCCTAAATCGAAAAAGAAAAGAGAAATATAATTAGAAGTTCTTTCTTCCTGGAGACTTTTGTTGGGAGAGTACTGGAGATCAGGCTGAAGTGTCCTAAGAGAGAGTCATAGTTGGCTGTGTTTTCATAGGGTTGTTTGAATGTACGCCTTTTCCTCCTTCTTTTACCAAGGCATCAAAAGATATAAAGGGCACAGGCAATGAATTCCATTTAAATCTGTGCTTTGAAGATCAGAGCTTATAATATTTTTGGGACAGATACTAAAAAGAACGTCCAACCATTAGGTAATGGCTGAAAAAAAAATGGTGGCATATAAATGTAATGGAATTCTATTGTGCTATAACTTTCATAATTCCCATCACCCATACTTTCACTCCAACTCAGGAACAAACCCTATCATCCCATCACACACAGGTATTCCATTTCCTGGATCAAGACCTCTGATATTCCATTTTTCTGAACCTTTTCCTTCCATTTCTCACTGCTTCTCTTTTCCCAATCTTGATTTTATAGTTTAACTACTCTCTGTCCTCTGCCCTTGAACCCTTGTCCTATTGTCTCTCATTTCTTGCCAAAACCTTATCCTGGATTACCCACTTCCTCCCCATTATCCCTCTTTCTTGTCTTCTATTTATGGAGTGCTCTATGGTACTGGAAGCAAGCCACAGAACTGTGTTGCCTATATTTGTAGGTAAAATACAAATTTATGTTATCTTATCTCAACTAGGCTCTTACTGATGCAAGACAATCCTTTTATTTTTCTCTAATTGAATCTCTACCAGTCTCCAAGTAAAATATCTCCAATTCATCCTGTTTATCTGTACATAGTAGTTAACCTGTTATCTTCCCCATTAGACTGTGCCCTTCTTGGGAAAAGTGACTTTTATTTCACCTTTCTTTTTATCATATAGTATCATATAGCATATGGCACCTAGCATATAGTAGGTGCTTAATAAATGTTTACAGATTGACTGACTAAAGAGTTTATAGAGCTTGTGGGCAGGGATTGACATCTCCTTAATGTTTTCTTGATCTTCAACATGACCTCCAATAGTCCACTTCTCTTTATTCTACTAGTATATCATGATTTTTCTGACTTCCCTTCTCTTTCTTCTCTCCATTGATGAGATGACAGCCTACAACTGACCAATTCAATCATTATGCCTTCAATGCATTGTCCTCTCATCCTATTTTCTGTCACTTTTAACTAAATCCTAACCCTATATTTCTCCAAACACTTGCGTTCTCTTTTTCTATTTCACATTGCTGAATGTTCTTAGGGAAAGTTACACAAAAATGATGATTATGTTCAATAAAAAGTTTTATTTAATCTCCACTGGTCTCTTACTTCTGAACAATGATCCTTTTATTCTCTTTTGTTTAACCTCTAACACACTCTTCCAAATTTTCTCTCAGCCTTCTTATATCATTTCCTCCCCCTTTTCAATGCCTTTATTGAGAAAAAAAAAAAAGAGGCCATTTATATATTCTCCCCTCTTTAGAAAGTGAGCTCCTCCTTCATGACCTCATTTGGGGTTTTTTTTAATCAAAGATTGTTTTTGCAAGCAGGACCAGGAAAATATTGTACACAGCAACAACAAGATCGTGCAATGACTTACTATGATAGATCTGGTTCTTCTCAGCAGTTCAGTGATCCAAGGCAATACAAATAAACTTTAGATGAAAAATACTATCTGTATTTAAAGAGAGAACTATGAAGACTAAATGTAAAACCACATATGTTATGCTCACTTTTTTTTTGCTGAGGCAATTGGGGTTAAGTGACTTGCCCAGGGTCACACAGCTGTTACGTGTCTGAGACCAGATTTGAACTCAGGTCCTCCTGACTTCAGGGCTGGTGCTCTATCCACTGCGCCACCTAGCTGCCCCCTCACTTTTTTTCTTATTTGACATTTTTCTTATTTTTTTCTTTTGTTCTGATTTTTCTCTCCTAAAATGATTCATATGGAAATATGTAAAAAATGAATGTATATGTATAACAAAAAATATTGTTTTTTGTAACTGGGGAAACTAAAATTTTTAGAAATGGCAGGGAGAAAGATTGTTTCTTTATTATTTCCTTCTCCAGTTCATTTTACAGATGAGAAACTAAGGTAAACAGGATTAAGTGACTTGCCCACAGTCACACAATTAATAAGTGCCTGGGGCCAGATTTTAAATTCAGTCTTCCTGACTTTAGGTCTAGTACTCTACCACTGTACCTACCCAAGGAAAGCAAATAGAGGCTTATTTTTCCATTTGTATTCCTAAAACTTAGCCTGCTGCTTTGCACTTTTCATAGTAAACCTGTAATAAATGCTTCACTCATTCAAAGGTAATGCTCTTTATATGGTCATCTTTGAATATCACTGGGCCCTAGTACACTACAGGGACACTGCAAGATTCCTATAAATAGGTTCACAAGCACTCAAAAGAAAATGCCTTAGAAAAGCTTCTAGAAAAAACCAAGTAGATGAATAACACATATCAGCAAGTAACACATCTAAATTAAATCATCAGGATTGGCAATGTGGTGAGCCCAAAATGGAATAGTAGAAGGAAAGCATATTAGATCATATTTAGGAAATTACAGAATATTTTCAGTAACCCAAACTGCTTACTATTAAAAAAGTTCCTATTTTTAAAAGCCAATATTCTTCTAGCTGAATTGTGACAAATCTTGAAACAACAAAATCTCAGAAGAATCCACTTTGCATTGGATTCAAATGGAAATGGAAAATACATGATATGTATAAGTAGGTTTTTTAATCTATTGCCAATTATGACTTGCTAAAAAGAAAGTGGATTAAGATATTGCCAAGGACATGTATGACTAGGAAGAGGAAGGCTGGCTTCAATACCAGTGACAACAGCCTTCAGGTTGTTACACAAACAAGTCAGTGGAATGCCTTTTGGCTCTGGGAATATTTCTTAGCTTTTCCCTATGCCTGGAATGCTCTCCCTCCTTCACTCTACTGATCTCCTTAGCTTCCAATAAGTCTCAATTAAAATTCCTTGTTTTACTGGAAATCTCTATTCCTTCTTAATTCCAGTACCTTTCCTCTATTAGTTATTTTCTATTTATCTTGTATTGTTTTGTATATATTTGTTCATATATTGTCTCTCCATTAGAGTGTAAACTTCTTGAAGGCAAAGACTGCCTTTTATCTCTTTCTGTGTTTCCCCAATGATTTACACAGTGTAATTAAGTACATTCAGTTTTTTGTTGAGTTATTCCAATTGTGTCCCCATTTAGAATTTTCTTGACAAAGACAATAAGATGGTTTGCCATTTGCTTCTCCAGCACAGTTTACAGATAAGAAACTGAAACAAATAGGGTTAAGTGACTTCCCCTGCTAGTTAAGTATCTAAGGACAGATTTAAACTCACAAAGACAAGTTTTCCTAACTATAGATTCCTAGCTGCCTGTACTGGGTGCTTAATATATAAATACTGATTTACTGAAAGAGTACTAGACATGGAATAAGGAGATCCAAGTTGGAATCTTAGCTCTGACAGCAGTTTGATGATCCCATGCAAGTCATTGTACCTCTGTGAGCTCAGTTTCCTTATATGTAAAATAGGAATAATAATATTAGGATTATAAGAACAATATCATAGAATATAGACCTGGAATATCAAAATAATTTACTTCAGCTTCACCATTTTATAGGTAAGAAAACTGAGGCCTAGGAGCCTGAAACTGAGGCTCAATATCATATAGCTACTAAGTAGAAAAGCTGAGTCTCAAACACCTGCCTGATTATGCTGGTTGTGAGACAAGTGCATTGTAAATCAAGTGCCAAGTGATAGTTCTTATCTTGAAAAGGGAAGGAATTGATCTATTCACTTCACGGTTTAGAATACAGACAATACAGCTTAAGTGAATTATACATATGCATTTATTTGCCACATAAATTTATGCAAAAGGATACAAATTAGTATTCTGAATCAAATGCATTGTCTCCACTTTTTTTTTTTCTTTTCACTCCCTGTGGGTAATGATCAGCAGTAATTGTTCTCAGCTCTTCCCCTAAAACTAGTTCTAGCAGCATTTGTTTCCTTCCTAAATTCCCGTTCCTCTTTTGTCTCACAGTGTTTCAGTTTTTTTCCATTTATTAAATGGAGATAATCATGCACATCTTTTCTTTCTTTCTTTTTTTTTTTTTTTTTTTGTTTTTTTTGCTGAGGCAATTGGGGTTAAGTGACTTGCCCAGGGTCACACAGCTAGGGAATGTTAAGTGTCTGAGACCAGATTTGAACTCAGGTCCTCCTGACTTCAGGGCTGGTGCTCTGCACATCTTTTCTAAAAGACTCTAAGTCCTTAAGTCAGAGGAAGATAGCTAGCTTGCACAGTCTTTGGCTATGAAATCTCAGTCACCTAGTATTGTAAACCTCAATAGTTTTCTGTACCTTGTGGGTTACAATGAATGTTCTAGTCCCTAAACAATCAGTGTGATCTCAGTCATGCTGATTTCTATTAAATATATATGTATATATATGCATATATATGTATATATATACTTCAAGACTCATCAGCAATTGCCATCACTTATGTAATCTGACACAAATGACTACATGCCAGCAAAAACCTCTGACTGCAGAAGCTGGAAAAGAAAGCAGGTACTCTAAAATGAGACACTCTACAAAGAAAGACTAGGGGGAAAACCCAGAAGTCAGAAATATAAACTCTGGGCTGTCCAGAGTTTGTATTTCTGACTTCTGGGTTTCTCCCTGCCTTTTCTGTGCCCTTCCCAGTCTAGAGATGAGTAGTGATTATGAAACTCAGAGAAGCCCTGACAGGAATGTCTGCCTCTCCCTTTGGGGTCTGAACAATGTCAAAACCACCCAAGTACGGGGAATGCCTGGGGCCTTGGAGTTCCTCTTCTGGGCAAATATGTACAAGCCTACACCAAAATGGCACTTACCCAGACTAGGAAATGCCTCAGGAAGAGGTGGATGATAGGCCACTGGAAAGAGGAGGAAGGAAAAAGAAACATTAAACCCAAAGTTTTTCTGGGCATAAAGTACATAATCTGGATCCCTTTCCTTCTACAGAGGTCAGTTTGTCATCAGAAATTCTAAGGAAGTCATAAGTATTCCCAAAACAGCAAAATGAAGGGGAATACAAATTTATAATTTTGGTAGTTAGGTCACCAGGGAGACTTTATTTGCATCTTTGCATGTACAAACACAGAATATTATCATCTACTCATCTTTGTTTAGTGCTTTTATTTTGTCCATAATACACAAATACATAGTTTTTCCAAACTACACCTGGGGCACATCTATGCTTTACTGTGGCACTTGAATACTTTGGTGCTCCTTGGAGGCTCAGATTCATAGAATTTTGAGATGAAAGGGACTTTGAAAGATTACCTGGTCTATTTCACTCATTTTACAGATGAGAATGAGAGGCTGACATACCTTCCTTAAGTTCACATAGGTACAAAGGAACTGAATGAGAATTCAGACATTATCTGCCTCAGAATTTGTTGTTCATGACACTAACTTTCACCAAGAGAAAAAAATGCCCAATGTAGCCTATATGAAATAAGAACCCTTCAAATTTTATTTTTTAAGTATACTTGAGTCTCCAACACAGAAGGAACTTTGTTTCCTTAAGGATGATTGATTTTCTCGTGTTTTTTTTTGCATTTTTTAAGGCATAAAGTTTAGATGTTAGATACTATGGGGAGGAGGGATGGGAGAACAGAAAAAAAACAAAACAAAACACACTGTAGAATGCTCTACCTAGAGATCATAGGATCATAGATTTGAAGGTGGGAGAAACCTCAAAGATCATCAAGTCTCACCCTCTTGACTTTAATGATGAGGAAAATGAAACCCAGAAAATCACTTTCTTAAGGTCATGAAAGTAGTATAATGGACAAACTGAATGTAAATAAATGAGCAGGAAGGGCTGCTCATCCAAATATCTAAAAAAACCTGAAATGAATTTGTCTAAAATTTATCATATTCAACAGTAGAAATTTTTTGTTGAAAAACTGATTGCCCATACAAATATCATCCAAAATTATGAAATTTCTTAAAAAGAAAGAAAGGAGAGGCCTTCATAATAGATAAAAATAAACACTGTCCTGGATATGCTAAAATATTATTCCCAGAAAATGATATTATGTCCTGGCCAGAGTTATTTGTGTACATAAATAAACCTATGAATAAGAGGAAAAGGTAGATTTTATTTATTTATACTCTCAAATATTTTGCATCAAAAGTTATTTGCAAACAAGAATTGAATCACCATAGTGGTTTGGTATTGCTATATTTAGCAAAGAAGCCTGAAGACATGAAATAAAGTAGTAAAAAAATTCAATACTGACTTGAATTTTACTGTTAATAATGATAATATTAATTGACTGGAACTATGTAACTATAATATATACTCGTATAATTGCTTAATGTATAACTAATTATATGCTTCATTTGAAAAAAAAAGAATTCCTATCTGCCTCTCAAGTCTTGAGTTAAGAAAAGAGTGGGCATTATTTAAACATTTATAAAAGATTCTGAATGGGAAACACACAATGAACACTCCAACTTTGTAAATGTAGTATGAGAAATGGCCCCACAGGTATAAGGCGGTCCATTTCTGACTCAAAGGGAGGCAGAATAGATATCTCTGGCCCTCTTCTTCCCCTACCCATTTTTTAAGGGAGATTTTGCCAGGAGGGTAAGAAGATTAGAGACAGAGGCTACCACTTTGTTCTCAGAAAGAGGGGTGAGTGGTGGGACTAAGCTATAAGTATATCTATCTGCTCCCTTTAAATATTGTTCATCCAGGGGATATGATCAGGTTTCATTCAACTAACGACTGCTTTGGCATTTTTTAGAGGAGAAAGGGAGGAGAGAAGAGGAGACCTTAAGTTCTGTTTTTCATCTAATACCAGTTGCACAATAAACATACAATAGAGAATAGCAAAAACAAAAACATTTATCCAAATCATAGCAAAATAATAATCAGAAAATGCATACAAGGGAGATTATATACTAGATAATACAGAATGAAAAACTCAATCATTAGGAGCATAATAGCTCAGCTGAACCAAGAAGGAATGTCTTATATCAGGGATTGGATCAATGGATTCAGGGAAACTCCCTGAAATCTCTTGAGTACTAAACTGGAAATAGGGACATGATGGAGACTGCCAGATTCTGTCATGTCTTCCCAAAGACTTTTTCTTCATCTGTCTGAAATGGAGTTAACTTTTTCCATCTTCTGTCTGAAAGCTGGAAGCCACCTGATGCTATGCTTGAAGACGACTTTCTTGGAGAGTCCCAAAGGGGACTCTTGGTTAAGCCTCTTGCCAACTCTGCCATTCCCCTCATGAATGGCAGGGCATTCCTCTCCACCATTAAGAAGAAATGCCCATACCAATGGACCTTGGGAAAAGGATTATACAAATAATACTAAGATTCTCCAAGAAGGGTAATAATACCCTCACCTTCCCTATCAAATCAATTTCCAAGTCCTATTGTCCTCCACATCTCCCATGCCCATCTTCTTCTGTCCACTCATATGACTACAATCCTACCTCAGGACCTTCAGAACCTCTCACTTAAGACTATTGTTGATACATCCTTCAAATTGTTCTCCCTGTTCCTAGTCCCTCTCTATCCAATTCTTCACTCTGATGCCAAAATAATATTCTTAATGCATAAATCTATTGCCACTCCTCTGCTTAAGAATCTTCATTGTCACCTAGGAAAATTCTTCAAATGCGCACATTTAAAAGCCCTTCTCTCTAACACTTATTTAACAGTACTTTGTTTTATATATTCTCTAGATAATCCAGTCTACCTGCTGTCTCCCAAAGTGGATGGTTTAGTTTCTGCCTCTTGCCTTGCCCAGGTCAAAGGATACCATACCTGAAAAGAATTCTCTCTTCATCTCCATCTCTGAGAAACCTCACTTTCCTTCAAGATTTAACTCCTATGCCAATTTCCATAGGAAGTGATTCCCCCTGGTTCAGGGGTTCCTAACCGATAGGGTTATGAAAAGCTTTTCAAGGGGTTGTGGGTGGTAAATATCCTTATTATACTAATTAAAATATTCTAAAAATAGCAGTGTTAATTAAAAATGTTGAAGAGGCAGAGGGCAAAGTGGGAAAGGGAGTGACAGTTATAATACATCTAGGAAATCTGAGGCAGTTGAAGGAATAATTCTTATCCAAAACAAAATGAATAAGGTCTGGATGTGAACCGATTTTATACTGGGCTAGACAGAAATCAGTAAGGATAAACCAGAGAAGGTCAAGTCAAGGCATACAAGGATGGAATAAGGTTGTATTTACTTATTTATTTACATGGAATATATTCTTTATCTGACTTTGCACTATCCAGTATTTAGTTCCTTATGCATTATAAACAATTAAGGTGGATAGAAATATGACAAGTAGCTTTATCTAGGATAAGGATTCAGCAATTAATAGAGGAAAAATAATCTAAACTATAAGGCTAAAGGATACTATTTTACCCTTCTAGTGATATGGTTTGTGAGGCTCTGGTGAGGCACACATTCAAAAATACTTTCATCAACTCACTGATATCAGAAACAATATAATCAGCAATTCATTCTTTGAAGGCCAAGAATACCTTTGTCTCATAAATGGTTCTGAATCCACTTTCAAAAATAAACATTTCTAGAAAAGGCACATTTAGCGGTATGGATAAGTGAAAGACAGAGGAAAGGAGGGAGGTATAGAAAGAAAAAGCTGGGTCATGATTTTGCCAGACACACTGTATTTGTTGAAGAAGCTGTCAGTCTAACCCATGATTCAGAAGATATTATAAATACTACCTCCTGAAGACTATGGTCAAATGGACTGTGTCCAGAAAAGCAAACAAAATGGTAGCCATCATGAGGAATAATATTAGAAAGAAAATCAAATATATCATCCTTTCCAGAAACTATAGGATGAACTGCACCAGCAAAAATGGATATAATTCTGGTATCCATACCCAGGAAAGAAATAATATAGCTAGAAGAGCAATAAATGTTAAGTATTCAATATGCAAATAACCTATAAATAAACAAAGGCATTTTCATTCTCTTCCCCTAGCTGCTCTACCCATCCCTTCTTTTCCTCTCCCAAAGACAAAAATCACAGAATCTTTGGATTGGAAGATACCTCAGAAATCTTGAGGTACAACCTTTTTCTTCTTTTTTGTAAATTTTAAGAAAAAAATTGGGTTACTTTCTTCTTGATAAACATTATCAAATATGAGTATGTTCATATATAGAGAGGAGAAGGCTTGTACTATGAAACACTATTGCCTGTAACTTGCCTTTTTTGAAAAATAAAAAAATTCAACTTGCCAGTTTTAAAGCTATCTCATTCTTTTCTTTGTTGTGCATTTTAGAAGAATGGTATAATGACCTTTTTTTTTCTTTAGCCATCCATATCATTAAATAACCCTTCCCCAAGCTCCACTGATTTTAAGCACTTGTAGCAAATGAACCACCAAGCAAAACAAATCCACACATAGACTTTTTCTGAAAAGGTTTATCTTTATCTTCTTCTTAGGTCCTCCATCACTTCTACTCATTCTTCATCATGAGTCCTCAGGAAACAATGCATATTTCTTACCTCACTAAATAGTTGTTTCATTGATTATACTTCTTGTCATTCAAAGTTGTTTTTATTGCTTTATTTATTGTATAAATTGTTTTCCTCTGTGTGTTTATATTTTACTTTACACTAATTCATGAGGGTTCTCAAATTCTTATAGATTTACCCTGGCATAACTTCTCACTAAACAATATTTACCTAATTAGAATAATTATTAATTATCAGTTATTTAATTATATCTCTAGGCAGATAGATGGCACAACGAATAGAATGCTGGACATGGAGTCAGGAAGGTCTGAATTCAAATGTGACCCGAGGCACTAGCTGTGTAATTTTGGGCAAGTCAATCTCTATCTGCTTCAATTTTCTTAAAATGTGATATTTCCACAGTCTAGAAATGTTTAGTTTCTTTCTTTTTTTTTTTATTAAAGCTTTTTTATTTGCAAAACATATGCATAGGGGCAGCTAGGTGGTGTAGTGGATAGAGCACCACCTCTGAAGTCAGGAGAACCTGAGTTCAAATCTGGTCTTAGACAGACACTTAATCTTCCTAGCTGTGTGACCCTGGGCAAGTCACCTAACCCCAATTGCCTCAGCAAAAAGAAAAAAAAGAAAAGAAAAGAAAACATATGCATAGGTAATTTTTCAACATTGACCCTTGCAAAGCTTTCTGTTACAATTTTTCCCTTCCTACCTCCCACCCCCTCCCCAAGATGGCAGGAAGTCCAATACATGTTAAGTTAAAATATTTGACAGATTGAATATGTGTACATATATTTATAGATATCTTGCTGTACAGGGAAAAAAAAAACCTTAGAAGGAAAACATAATGCAAGCAAACATCAATAGAGAGTGTGAAAATGTTATGTTGTGGTCTGCTACTCAGATCCCACAGGCCTCTCCCTGAGTGTATATGGCTTTGTTCATCACTGAACAACTGGAATTGCTTTGAAACATCTCATTGTAGAAGAGAGCCATGTCCTTCAGAATTGATCATCATATAGTATTGTTGCTGTATATAATGATCTCCTGGTTCTGCTTGTTTCCCTCAGCATCAGTTTGTGCAAGTCTCTCCAGGCCTCTCTGAAATCATCCTGTTGGTCGTTTCTTACAGAGCATTCCATAACATTCATATACCATAATTTATTCAGCCACTCTCCAATTGATGGGCATCCACTCAGTTTCCAGTTTCTAGCCACTACAAAAAGGGATGCCACAAACATTCTTGCACATGTGGGGCCCTTTCCTTCCTTTAAGATCTCTTTGATCTTATCTCTTTGATATAGGCCCAATAGAAACACTGCTGGGTCAAAGGGTATGCACAATTTGATAACTTTTTGAGCATAGTTCCAAATTGCTCTCCAGAATGGTTGGATCCGTTCACAGTTCCACCAACAATGTATCAGTGTCCCAGTTTTCCCACATCCCCTCCAACATTCATCATTATATTTTCCTGTCATCTTAGCCAATCTGATAGGTGTGTAGTGGTATCTCAGAGTTGTCTTAATTTGCGTTTCTCTGATCAATAGTGATTTGGAGCACCATTTCATATGACTAGAAACAGTTTTAATTTCTGAATTTTTTGTCTGAAAATTGTCTGTTCATATCCTTTGACCATTTATCAATTGGAGAGTGGCTTGAATTCTTATAAATATGAGACAATTTTCTATATATTTTAGAATTGAGGCCTTTATTAGAAAGAACCCTTAAATGTAAAGATGATTTCCCAATTTATTGCTTCCCTCCTAATCTTGTCTTCATTAGTTTTGTTTGTGCAAAAACTTTTTAACTTAATATAGTCAAAATTATCTATTTGGTGTTCAATTAAGAGTTTCAGATCTTCTTTGGAAACAAATTCCTTCCTTCTCCACAGATCTGAGAGGTAAACTATCCTATGTTCCTCTAGTCTGCTTACAATATCACTCTTTACATTTAAATCATGAACCCATTTAGATCTTTTCTTGGTATATGGTGTTAGGTGTAGATCAAGCCCTAATTTCTTCCGTACTAGTTTCCAATTTTCCCAGCAGTTTTTGTCAAATAGTGAGTACTTAGCCCAAAAGCTGGGGTCTTTGGGTTTTGATGACTGCTGCTTTATAGTATAGTTTTAGATCTGGCACAGCAAGGCCACCCTCATCAGCCTTTTTTTTTTTTCCCCATTAATTCCCTTAAATTCTTGACCTTTTGTTCTTCCAATTGAATTTTGTTACTATTTTTTTCTAGATCTGTAAAATAATTTCTTGGGAGTTTGATTGGTATGGCACTAAATAAGTAAATTAGTTTGGGTAGTACTGTCATTTTTATTATGTTCGCTCGGCCTACCCATGAGCATTTGATGTTTTTCCAATTGATTAGGTCTGACTTTATTTGTGTGGAAAGTGTTTTTTAGTTTAGTTCATATACTTCATGACTATTTCCTTGGCAGATAGATTCCCAAATATTTTATACTATAGACAGTTATTTTGAATGGAATTTCTTTTTGTATCTCTTGCTGCTGAACTTTGTTGGTAACATATAAAAATGCTGATGATTTATGTGGATTTATTTTGTATCCTACAACTTTGCTAAAGTTGTGAATTGTTTCTAGCAGTTTTTTAGTTGAATCTCTAGAGTTTTCTAACTATACCATCACGTCATCTGCAAAGAATGATAATTTGGTTTTCTCATTACCTACTCTAATTCCTTTTATCTCTTTTTCTTCTCTTACTGCCAAAGCTAACATTTCTAATACAATATTAAATAGTAATGGTGACAGTGGGCAGCCTTGTTTCACTCCTGATCTTACTGGGAATGGTTCTAATTTGTCTCCATTATAGATGATGCTTGCTGATGGTTTTAAATAGATGTTACTGATCCTTTTAAGGAAAAGCCCATTTATTGCTGTACTCTCTAGTGTTTTCAATAGGAATGGATGTTGCAGTTTATCAAATGCTTTTTCTGCATTTATTGAGATAATCATGATTTTTGTTAGTTTGGTTATTAATATAATTGATTATGCTATGTTTTCCTAATATTGAAGCAGCCCTGCATTCCTGGTATAAATCCTACTTGGTCATAGTGTATTATCCTGGGAATGATTTTCTGTAATCTTATTGCTAATATCTCATTTAAGATTTTTGCATCAATATTCATTAGGGAAATTGGTCTATAGTTTTCTTTCTCTGTTTTCACCTTACCTGGTTTAGCTATCAGCACCATATCTGTATCATAGAAGGAATTTGATAGTACACCTTCCTTCCCTATTATTTCAAATAGTTTCTATAGTATTGGAATTAATTGTTCTTTGAATGTTTGGTAGAATTCACATGTAAATCCATCTGGCCCTGGAGATTTTTTCTTAGGGATTTGATTAATAGCTTGTTTTATTTCTTTTTCTAAAATGGGGCTATTTAAATAATTTATTTCCTCTTCTGTTAACCTGGGCCATCTATATTTTGTAGATATTCCTCCATTTCATTTAGATTATCAAATTTATTGGCATAAAGTTGGGCAAAATAACTCCTAATTATTGCTCTAATTTCCTCTTCATTGGTGGGAAGTTCTCCCTTTTCATTTTTGAGACTAATAATTTGATTTTCCTCTTTCCTTTTTCTAATCAAATTAACTACAGGCTTATCTATTTTGTTGGGTTTTTTCATAAAACCAACTCAGTTTTATTTATTAATTCAATAGTTTTCTTATTTTCAGTTTTATTAATCTCCCCCTTTATTTTCAGAATTTTCAATTTGGTATTTGAGGGTTTTTAATTTGTTCTTTTTCTAGCTTTTTTAATAGTAAGTCCAATTCATTGATCTTCTCTTTCTCTATTTTATGCAAGTAAACATCTAGAGATAGAAAATTACCCCTTATAACTGCTTTGGCTGTATCCCACAAATTTTGGTATGTTGTCTCATTATTGTCATTCTCCTGGACAAAATTATTGTGTTTGTGATTTGCTGTTTCACCCATTCATTCTTTAGGATTAGATTATTTAATTTCCAATTAACTTTTGGTCTATTTTCTCCTGGCCTTATATTGCATGTGATTTTTATTGCATCATGATCTGAAAAAGATGCATTTACTATTTCTGCCTTTCTGCATTTGATTTTGAGGGTTTTATTCCCTAACACATCGTCAATTTTTGTGTAAGTTCCATGAAATGCAGAGAAAAAAGTAAACTCCCTTCTGTTTCCATTCAATTTTCTCCAAAGATCTAACATTTTGTTTACCTCCCTAACTTCTTATTTTGTGGTTTGATTTACCTAATTCAGAGAGAGCAAGATTGAGATCCCCCACTAGTATAGTTTTGCTGTCTATTTCTTCTTGCATCTCTCTTAACTTCTCAAGGAATATGGATGCTATCCCACTTGATGCATATGTTTAGTATTGATATTGCTACATTATCTATAGTACCCTTTAGTAAAATATAGTTTCCTTCCTTATCTCTTTTAATTAAATCTATCTTTGCTTTTACTTGATCTGATATCAGGATTGCTACCCCTGCTTTTTTTTGTTCACCTGAAGCATAATAGATTCTGCTCCAGCCCTTTACCTTCACTCTGTATGTGTCTCTATGCTTTAGACGTGTTTCTTGTAAACAACATATTGTTGGATTCTGGTTTTTAATCCAGTCTGCTATTCGCTTCCACTTTATGGGACAGTTCATCCCATTCCATTCACAGTTAAAATAACTAATTCTGTGTTTCCTGCCATCTTATTTACCCAAGTTATGTTTTTCTCTTTCCTTTCCCCTTTCTCCCTTACCTCCTCCCCAGTACTTTGCTTTTGATGGCCACCTCCCCCAAACAGTCCTCCCCCCTTTAGAGCCCCTCCCCCTCTTTTACTCCTTTCCCCTGATTCTTCTATTTTCCTTTCTATTAGTCTATCCCTTTCTTTTCTTCCTTTCCATCTCACTTACCTATAAGGAAGGACAAGTTTCTCTGTGAAACTAAATGTATCTGATATACTCTTTTAGAGCCCAATCTGATGAGAGCATTCACACAATGCTCATCTGCCTCTCTTTTTTCCCTCAATTATATTAGGTTTTCTTTACCTCTTCATGAGATTTTACCTTATTTTTACCTCCTTTTCCCTCTTTTTCCAGTATATCCCTTCCACCTCTAGTTTCCTTTTCATATTATCAAAGTAAAATAAAATTAAATCCCCATTCTTTAAATATACCCATAGTAGAAATATAGTTCTTAAGAGTTCTTTCCTTTTTATCTTTTTATGCTTCTCTTGAGTTCTGTGTTTGGAGATCAAATTTTTTGTTCAGATCTGGTCTTTTCATTAGAAATAGGTGAAATTTACTTATATCATTAAATATCCATCTTCTTCCCTAGAAGATAATACTCATTCTAGCTGGATAGTTTATTCTTGGCTTTAATCCAAGTTCCTTTGCCTTTCAGAATATCTGGTTCCCAGGTCCTTTGATCCTTTAATGTGCAGGTTGACAGATCTTCTGTGATCCTAATTACAGTTCCTCAGTATTTGAATTGTTTCTTTCTAGCTGCTTGCAATATCTTTTCCTTGGTGTGATAATCCTGAAATTTAGCCATGATATTCCTTGGGGTTTTAATTTTGGGGTCTCTTTCAGGAGGTGATAAGTGAATTCTTTTGATGGTGATTTTACCTTCTGTTTCTAAAACATCTGGGAAGTTTTTTTTTTTTTTTTCCTGATTTCCTGGAAGATAGTGTCTAGGTTCTTTTTTTCATCATGGCTTTCAGGAAGTCCAATAATCCTTAGATTGTCTCTTCTAGATCTATTTTCCAGGTCAGTTGTTTTTCCTAGGAGATATTTTATATTTTCTTCTATTTTTTCATTTTTTTGTTTTTGTTTAACTGATATTTGAAGTCTTACTGATTCATTCACTTCCATTTGTTCAATTCTAATTTTTAATGTAGTATTTTCTTCAGTTACCTCCTTTTGTAATTGGCCAATTGAATTTTTTTGTTCATTGCAGTCTTTCAAATTTACCAATTTTGTTTTTCAGTGAATTGGTATCTTTTTCATATCTCTTTTGTAGGGCATTGTATCCTTCTTGCAATGATCTCAATTCATTTCCCCATTTTTCTTCTAACTCTCTTTTGAGATTCTTTAAGCAATCTTCCAGGAAAGCCTTGTGAAATGGGGACCAGCTCATATCTCTCTTTTTGGCTTCCTCTGGAGTTGCTTTACCTTTATGAATCTCAGGATCTGGGGTCTGTTCTCGCTCTCCATAAAAGCTGTCTATGGTGTTAGTTCTTTTCTGCTTTTTATTGATTTTTTTTTTTTTTTTTTTTTTTTTTTTTAGCTTGAGGTCTGTTTAAAGCAGAGGAGGGACAGCTGCTTTAATTTGCCCTGAGGCAGTTTGGCTGATTGACTTCCAGTGCTGGGCTGTCCCGGCTAGGTCTGGTGTTTGCAGTGGGTTACAATCTACCTTTAATAAAAGGCAGATCTGCCAAAGCACCGGCCCACAATCAGGGCCGAGTGTCCCAAGACAAACTTCCCAGGTGCTTAGAACCTGCCATGCTAAGTCTGGCCCAGTTTACTGCCCTGTCTCCTGGAGCTGCCACCAAGATTGGCCAACTGCCCAACCCCCTGCCTGTTTGAAACAGACCTGCTCTGAAGCTCCTCCAAGGTAGCTTCTTCTAGGAATGTGTTGCAGTCCAAATATTTGGGGGAGCTTTTACTCCAGAATCAATTCAGAGACTTAATCTGCTGTTGGTTTGAGAGAAGGTCAGAGGAGGTCACAGAGAATTGTGTCTTCACTCCTCCATCTTGTCTCTTCCTCTCCTATCTCTTTCATTCTTTACACCAAAATCTTATTTTCCAACATTTTTTCATTATTTTCATTTACATTTGTTCATTGAAATTCCTGTATATCAAAATATGCATGTGTATATTCACCTTTATGCTAAATTTTAAGTTTCTTATAAAATTCTTCATGGAATTTCTTTTTCTACAAATATTGTTGATACACAAGCGTTGATTATTTCTGTAAACAAATAGTCTTTTTGTAAACATTTATAAAGAACAGTGCACTGTGAAATGATCAAATGTTCCATGAAATGATAGTTTCCCTTTGAAATCTTAGTCAAAATAATTCTGTGAAGTTTATTATCTTCTCCAAAGAAAAACTGTCATTTAGCTAGATACATATTTTCTTCTGATTTAAATTAGTAGTGAGTATATCACTATTTGTCATCTACTTCTTTTATAATATCTTTCAGTTGTCCAATTTAAAAGATCAGAATCTAAACTAAAACTTGTAAATACTTTAAAAATCATGTGATTCATGTTTAATCTATACTGGATTACTTGCTCTCTAGGGGAGGGGAAAGGTAGGGAGAGAGGGAAAAAACTTTTGAACACAAGGTTTTGCAAGGTGAATGTTAAATAATATATTTGCATGTATTTTAAAAATAAAAAAAAACATTATTATTAAAAAAATCAGGATTACTAATAATACCTACCTCCTAGGGTTGTTAGGAGAATGAGAATGTGCTTACCACAGTTTTTGTCACATCATAGATTATGTGTAATAAATACTGATTCCCTAATTACATTGATGGACCACACTTTATTCAGCCATCCCCCAACTGATGGCTACTGCTTTAGTTTCTAATTCTTTGCTTCATATATATTTAACATGAGGGTTCCTTTCTCTGTGTCTCTGATCTCTTTTGAGAATTTACCTAATAAGAGTTATTGTGGGGTCAGTGAGTATTTATAATTTAGTGACTTTGGGACTATGGTTACAAATTTCTTTTCAGAATGGCAAGACCAATTTACTGTCACAATAACAGTATGTTAATATCATGGAGTTATATATGGTTGCAAAAGTATTTTTTCCTGTTTCTAATTAGATTTCTCTAATATGTTTATGATGTGGCATTTTTAATCTAAATCATGTATCCTTTTAGAGCTTTTTGGCTGGTATAAATGGGTGGTATAAATGGTAGGTATAAATGTTTGCTGAAACCTAATTTCTGTCAGATTGCTTTCTAGCTTTCCCTTTAGTCTTTTATTTATTTCTTCAATAATTGAGGTCTTTGACTATGGAACACTATGCTACTAGATTAATTTGCTTTTATACACACATACCTAATCTATTCCACTGACCAACTTTTCTATTTTTTAACCATTACAAAACAGTTTTGATGATTATTGCTTTACAGTATAATATGAAATTTGGTACTACTAAGTTCATTTCTTAATACTGTTTTCCCTTCCTACAAAGGATAGTTTTTAGTTGTATTCATTACAATTCTCATGAATGTTTTGATAGGTAGACTTCCAAATATTTTATACATTCTGTAGTTATTTTTAATGGAAATTCTCTCTTTCTGCTGAGTTCTATTGTTCTCTCTCTCTCTCTCTCTCTCTCTCTCTCTCTCTCTCTCTCTCTCTCTCTCTCTCTCTCTCTCTCTCTCTCTGTCTTTGCTTAGGCAATTGAGGTTAAGTAACTTGCCCAGGGTCACACAGTTAGGAAGTGTTAAGTGTCTGAGACCAGATTTGAACTCCTGACTTCAGGGCTGGTGCTCTATCCACTACGCCACCTAGATGTCCCTGAGTTCTATTGTTAATGAAAAGAAAAGCTAGTGATTTTTTTTATGGGTTTATAGTACATCCTACTATTTTATTTAAATTAATTTTTTAGTTTAGTTTTTGGAATCCTTTAATACAACATCATTTCATCTGCAAAAAAAGAATTTTATTTAGTCTTCACCTATGCTTATTCCTTTAATTTCTTTTTTTTTTGTCTTATTGTAAGAGCTAGCATTTCAACCTCATATAAAAACAAACAACAATGATGTAGTTAATAGATTCTTTTGCAATGGATACCCATGATCTTACTGGGAAAACCACTAGCATTCTCCATTTAGTATAATTCTGTCCTTGATTTTCAATGTTAAGGAAAAGTTCACTTTTTCCTTTTTTTTTTTTTTTAACAAAAACAGGAATTTTATTTTGTCAAAAATTTGCTGCACTTATTGATAAAATACTGTGATTTTATTGCTTTGAGTATTAAATGTCTTTTGTGTTCATAGCTTTTTAAATATTGAACTAATTCTATGTCCTTGATATAAATCCAACCTAGACATAATATATGCTGCTGTATTCTCTTTGGAAGTATTTTACTTAATATTTTTACATTGACATTCAATAAGAATATTATTATATAAGTTTCTTTCTCTGTTTTGTTGCTCTGTGATTAGTTATCATGTCTGTACCATTAATGGAACTTCATTGAATTTTTTTATTTCTTATTTTGGAAAACAATTTATGTTAAATTGAATTTTTTTTGAATATTTGGAAAAAAGCATTTGATATACATCTGATCCTGGGTTTTTTGTTTGTTTACTTTTTGTCTCTTTTGAGAATTCACTTATGGTTGGCAAATTTTTTCCTCCTGAAATTTGGTTAAAGTATCTATTTCTTATTCTGTTAATCTGGGCATTTTATATTTCTGTAAACAATCATCAATGTTACTTATTGAGAGGCAGAGTCAAGACAGTGAAGTGAAAGGAAACATTTCTGCCTTACTTTCCCCACTATATTTTCTCCACAATGACCTAGGAAACATTCCAGACTGAATTTTGATCAGCAAAGCCAAGAAAAAGTCAAAGTGAGATATTTTTCTAATCCAGGACAGTTTAGGAAGCAGACAGAGAAGTCAGTGGGCACTGGATGTAAAGGAGATGATGAGTAAGATACAGTCACAGGAAACATTCCAGCATCCAGGAATACACAGGAGCCAAGGGGGAGAAGTAAGGTAGAAAGAATCAGGACAGAAAGAGATCCCAAGGGTCCCCAAACTAGCACTGGGTGTGAGAATGAACAACATCTGGCAGCTTTGTTATCTTTTACCCAGTTCTGTGTCAAGATTAATAAAGGATGGATCATAAGACAACTAGATATGTATTAAGCAAGAAACAAGCTCAAGAAATATAGCTGTGAGGCTCTCAGCCTAGGTGCAAAATGGTAACTGAGTTCTAGCCTTTATCCCAGTACATAAAAACTGTGTGACAAGAATCACAGTGGTTCATTAACTCTGAACTTGTAAAAATTCTCAACAGGTTAACAGTGATAGAATCCAGCAACAATCTACTGAAATTCCTTCACCACATGCAAGCCTGGATCAGGAACAGATTTCTTATCATACCATACCACTTTCAGAGCACGGAAAATTTACAGGTACCTAGACTGAGCTGTGATGGAAACAGAAGGATGTAAAAGAATGAAAAATCAGTATGGACATCCTCTCCAGAAATTCATAGAGTTCAGCATTAACATAAAATCTAATGAATAAGCAAACAAAAAAAGAACCTGATCATAAAGAGCTACTAAGGGGACAAGGTGGCTCAGGACACCAATTTAAGAAAAGAATGATTTTAAAATATCTAAAAGAAAAGTCTCAAAAAACCTTATAGATTAGACAAGATTCATAGAAGAGTTAAGGAGTTTTTTGTTTTTGTTTTAAGAGCAAAAAAATATTAAAACAAAGCAGGAAAATGGGAAAAGAAATGAAAGTTGTAGAAGAATGCTTTGAAAAGAGTTAACATCTTAGAATAAGAGGTACAAAACCTTACTACAGAAAATAATACCTTAAAAATTAGAATTGGTCAAATAGAAGCTTCACAAAACATTAAAAAAATAGAAGACAAAAAAAGAAAATAAAATGCATCATATCTCATTAAAAAAACAACTGATCTAGAAAATAGCTCAAGAAGAGAACTTTGGAATGACTGGACTATCTGAAAGATAAAAAAAAATTTAGATAACATGTTCAAAAATTCATAACAGGAAATTCTATACCAGAAGCACTGTATAACAATGAAATCATAAGTCTAATTCTTGGCCTTTATTTTGCATATATTTAGATTTATTTTTCTTCAAAAAAGTTCCATAAACCAAAAAAAAAAAATCAATTACTAGCAGACCTATTAGTTGATCACTCATCCATTGACAACTTGCATCATTTATTCAGTGCTATATTAAACAGTGTATTGGAAGATAGATTAACTAATAGCTCCAAGCCTCCTAACAAAATTTAAATTAAAATTACAAAAAGTTCAAGACCCTATTTTGGAATACAAGGGGTGTTTGAGTTTCAATTTCCATTCTCTGTAGAACAAGAACAGGTCATTCCTTTATTGTCATGCATAAAATACATCACGTTTTGTGTTCTGCTGATGCTATAAATTTAGTACCAATTCTCCAACCACATCAGTTATGAGCATAAAGTATATCATGAAACCTCAAATCTCTAACAATGGAAGGCTTAAACAAGATGGATGCTACTACAGTAAAGTTGCTTCCTTTGATATGACAGCTGCGCATCCATCTCCCTCCCCCTCAGAAGTATCTTCAGCATCTGTTAGAGCAGTGAGGAATGGGTTTAATCTCATAACCAAGTTAGAGTGAAGACATTGGCCACATAATACACATGCTCCATTTTTTTTTTTATAATTCTGAATCTTGAGCAATTGTTCTCTTGTAACTACTTTACAGTTTCTAAAAGCAGTTATTGTCCAAAGCTGAAAGAACTTAAGTCTTCTCAGATGAGCATGTGCATGAATGGAGGGAGGTAAACAAAAAATAAAATTAAAAAAGATGAGGTCTGATAGGAGAGCAGCCGGATAAGAAAATCAAAAAAGGAACAGTAATTTAAAGTTTATTCCAGCTATAATGCAGGTTATTCTGCATCACATGACATACTTCTGAGTCCAAAAAAGGAACAGTAATTTAAAGTTTATTCCAGCTATAATGCAGGTTATTCTGCATCACGTGGCATACTTCTGAGTCCATTCTCGAGATATTCTGTTGTACTTGTCTCTGTTTGTTTTATAGATCCGTGCAATCTCTGGCACTAAGGGGTCATCTGGGTTTGGATCACATAGCAGTGAACAAATGGATAAAAGAACTTTAGAAATAGTTAAAGCAGGAGACCACTATGACCTTAGAATATCGAGACAAATGCTGCCATTACTGTTAATGTTTGGATGATAAATTCTTGTTGTAAATGCAACCTTAGGTGGTTTGAAGGGGTAGTCTGTAGGGAAATGAATTGTCAAAAAGAATACACCGCCTTGATATGGGCTGTCATTAGGTCCCATAATTGTGGCTTGCCAATGAAACATATCATCCCCAACTGGACCTGCAGAACACTGTGCTGGAGGGTCACGGGCCAAATCGCTAAATTCCTTATTAATCCATTTCAGTGCCATGGTGTGTGCTTCTTTCCGCCTGACTCCTCACTCTCTCGGTGGGCAGAAGGGTCTGGCCAAAAACTCTGATTATCCCAGGAGGCGCGGAGGGGTTTGGGGGGAGAGGAGATCTCTCTTCTCACACCGGCTCTGCCCAACACAGGCGCAGAGGGGTCGGGGCCTCCCTCAAGTTGTGGTCTCGGCCTCCTCCCCGCACAGCAGCTGGTGCCTCCCCGGCCCCTCATATATTTAGATTATATACATACATATATGCATATATATACACACACAAACACACACACAAATATACATTTTGTCTCTCCAAAAAGAATGTAACTTTATTGAGGATAAGGAGTATCTTTTTTCTATGTATTTTCAGCAGTTACTGGCCATAATAAACACTTGATAAATGATTACTAACTGCTTTATTCTTATTTTGTTTGCTTTTACTTATCTTAGGTTTCCATTCACTGTTAACTATTTTTGTATTGTCCTTACCTGATAAAAATCACTTTTTTTGGGCAGAATTAAAAACACACGTTATAAGAACTAATTCATGAATCTCATCTGTTTTACGACCTAACTGATCTCCCTGCTTCTAGTCTCTCTCCTCTTTAATCAATCATCTACACAAATGCCAAATTGATGTTCTCATATTGGAGAGAATAAAATTTGATTTCTACCCCAATTCCCAATTCACTTCACATCATAAGGTGTAATCATAGATGATGAAGTGTCAATGTTAACATGATGTTAGCACCCTTTACAAAAGATGAACTCCTTTCTTTTTTATGAATCAGAAGGAGCAACCCAGATTGATTAGGCTAAAAGTTGTCCATACTCCTGGAGGTCTTAAGTAGCTAAACCTTGGAAATAGCCAATACTTCATAAGTTCAGCAGTTCAGAAAAGCCAGGGAGAACCAGCAGTAAAGAAATAGACTAATGCTTCATCTTGAAAGAAATGATTATTTTTTTCTTTCATATTGATAACCAATTATTAAAATTGGGGAGATCCCAGCTTTTTTTCCCTGTCCTATTTCCTTGTTAAATCTCTTAAAGACAGGACTTTCTCCTCATTCTGGGTATTGCTATTCCACCCAACTACTTCAGGCTTAGGTGGGGAATATAAATTCTTTGTCTAGAATGCTCAGGGTGTGGAAAATAGGAATGGAGGAGTACCAAGTTTAGGGATAGTTTCACTGTCCAAGACTGATATGATATTCTCAGCCCTTCATTGAAAGAGCTCACTTCTCTTTGTAAAATCTCCTTTATTGTTAACCAAACAGATTTGATTGTCACTCTCAGGAACACTTTTCTTCCAAAGGGCACATGAGCCCACTGCCATAATGACCTTTGACATTCAAGAGTGCTACTGGACTTTATTAAAATGTTGGCATTATTAATAAAATGATTAAATTACCCAGAAATCATTACTCTGGAACTTTTAAAATGCCACAATCTCTTTAGGAGAGAAAGAATATTTTCCCTTCCTTCCCCAATGGCCAAATTGTCTAGCATCAGAACTAGATACTCTCTCCAATCAGGAGTTAACTCTCTTCAGCAGTTGAAGGGCCAGTTCAAGAGAATATGAGGCACAGTTGAGAGAATACAGATGTGTACTACAGAGGCATCCACAAAAGGCCAGAAAGCTTCTAAAAAAAAAAGCTTCTTTTTCTAACAAAAAAAAAAAGAGCTAGCCTTAGAAATGGAAAATTGAACTTAAAGGTTTGCATTAGGAAAGAAAGGAGTTAAAGATTTGTAATACTGGGGTAATGAGTAGCTTGGGTCACTTATGTGTCTCTAACACTCTAACCCCACAGATGCTATGTATATTAGTGAGAGACTGTACTTCAGGTTTAGGGGAAGAAGGTTTTTTTTTAGCTGATGTTTTACCCTTAAACTACATTAGGGGCAGCTAGATTGATGATCCTTTAGATGAAGCACTGGGCTTGGAATTAGGAAGACCCGAGTTTAAATTTTAACTTTGGGCACTTAACAGGGATATAATCCTGGGCAAGTCACTTTACCTTGTTTGTCTCAATTTTCTTATCTGTAAAACGAGCTGAAGAAGGAAATGAGAAATTACTTAATATCTTTGTAAAGAAAATCCGAAATGGGGTCACAAAGACTCAGAAAAAACTAAGATAACAACCTCAGACAATTTTTTTGCTTTGAATCAATCAAGTCTATTGGCTGAAGGTGAAATTTCCTGAACTTAGTGTGTTAGGAGGGTAGAATCATAGATATTCTAAAAGCCAAAGTAGTTACTACCCTCTGGGGAGCCAACCTATTAATGCAAATTGAGGAAGAATCCTAAAAGGGAATCTACACTGAAATATATCTGAACATAACCCTCTCCTACTTAAAAAAAATTTTCAGAGGCTAAGTTTAAGATAAAACATAGGATTTAAAGCATTGCACAACATGGCTTCACCTTTCAAAGGTTACCTTATATTATTATTCTTCAACATAATTTCTGTTCTGGTCAAACTGTCTATCTATTATTTCTTTGTCTTTAGATAGGTGGTACCCAGTTTTTGGTAAGTATTCCCTCCTTACCTCCTCTTCTTAGAATCTCTAGCTCTCTTCAAAGCACAATTGAGATGCTTTTCCTGATTCTCCTAGCTATGACAGTTCTCTCCTCTTGAAATTCTTTTTATTACATTTATATATTTAGTATTTGGTATTTGGGTATATTTTATATTCCACCCAATAAAATGTTAGAGAGAAACAAGGATCCCATATGTACCAAAACATTCCTAGCAACATTCCTTGTCATATCAAAGAACTAGAAATAAAATGGGTTCCTGTTGGAAGGTTGGAAAAACTTTGGTAAATAAATTTAATGAATAATTATCATGAAGTCTGAAATAACAAACATGAGGAGAAACATTGAAAAATACAAAAAAAAAATAGACATTTAAATATACAGAAACAAAAGAACAATAGATTCAATAAACTATACCAATGACTATATCATTGATGAAAAAATTATTAATAAGAAGCCCAGATATGAGTAACTAAAAAAAAAAGATGAAAGTCCCAAGATCATATCTCCTTCCTCAAAGCTGCGAGGTAGAAGATTTAGTAATCTTCTAGAATATTGTATATATTAGTCAGATGTGATCACTATAACAGAAGTTGGAAGAGAGAGTACAAGGGGTAATTCAATCAAAGAATAAGGTTTCTTTCTTTCTGTTTTTTACTGCAGAAATGAATGTTACATAAAGACAAACATCAATTCAAAATTTTTTTGATTGTCCCCAAGAAAGAGTTGGGGAGTTTCTAATTTCTCACACTGAACTTTTCATATGACTTCAAAAAGGCAACCCTATGGTAGCTCCCCTTAAGAAAGGAGGGGAAACCCCAAATCAGAGACTGGTTATTGCACTGAATGAATGCCTCTTCTTCTCGTCCTTCCCCCCACCCCAATACTACTCATGGCCGGAGGCATCTATCTGTGACCCTAGAGTCAATTCAGCTTTAACTTCAGAAAAATTTTGCTGATTTTAAGGGCTCTGAATGTACTACAGAGAAAACACTATATTCTAGAATGGAGATTGTAGGAATGACCTTCAGTGAGTATCTAACTAATAAAACAAACACAATTACATATACAGTCCTTAAAGTCAGCTATCCCTAATTACTCCTTCTTGCCATGAAAAAGCACACTTATTTATAGGGGACACTACATTATCTCATCGGACTTCAATAGTAACATTCTTAAAATGTAAAGAGAACAATAAAACTTGGACTGCATTGAGAAAAGCAGAGGCATCAAGACTACAAGCTGTGCCCCAGTCAGACTATATGAGAATATCATTCCTCATTAAAGGCATCATATTTTAATAAGGGCATTGATGAAACAGAGCACACGTAGAGAACATTAACCAGAATGTTGAGGAAACCTGGAAATACTGCCACATTAGGATCATTTAAAGCAAAACTTTTAAAACTACGGGACACAATCCCATTTGGAGCAGCATAACTAAACGTTGTAGACAATGATAAAAGATGCCAAATATTCAGTCAAGATATATTTTATGTAAAAATAAACAAGAAAAATAAAAATAAACAGCATGCAAATTTGCTTTCATCTTTAATAAATTGTAAAATTATATGAATATCTTAAAATTGTTTTAAAAATAAATTTCTTTGTGATTTATTATCAGTGTTTTATTTGTATAACTATTTTATATAAAAATTTCTTGGATGAAAAGGGGTTGCAAGTAGAAAAAAGTTTTAAAAGCCCTTATTTAAAGCAACTGAATATGTAATCTCTGGAATAAAAGAATAATGGAGGGTCGGAGAGAATGAGGAGTCAAGTGTCATAATGAAGAGGGGTTATTAGACTTACTGGATTTGAATTCAGAGGATAGAACGAGAATAAATGGGTT
Source organism: Myrmecobius fasciatus (assembly GCA_023553655.1). NCBI lineage: Eukaryota > Metazoa > Chordata > Mammalia > Dasyuromorphia > Myrmecobiidae > Myrmecobius > Myrmecobius fasciatus. The sequence continues at coordinate 6,503 of JAJPUD010010527.1, read as the reverse complement.
AAAAACAGAGGTATATTTTTGCCTACAATAAGGAAAAGTTTTCTAGCAATTATAACCATCCAGAATCGATAGACTTGGTAAGTAGAAACTTCTCAAATATGGGGTGGACTTCACAAGATGATTTTTATGATCTCTTCCAACTCCAAGCTCTTACAATTCTATGATAAGAATTACTATCTTGATTTTACAAGTTAGGAAACTGAAGCTCCAAGAAGTTAAGTGGTTTAGGGTGATTCAGATTCTAATACTAGAAAAAAGTCAAAATACATTACAGAAGAAACTTCAAAAGTCATCCAATTCAACCCTTTCATTTTATAGATGAAAAAATTTAAGTCTTAGAGGTTAAATGACTTGCCTGATATCATGAAATTAGGTGCTATTAGTTGTTGTTATCACTCCAGGGTTAGAACTCAAGTTTTCTTACTCTTTTAATGCATTTGATGCCTATATTTACCCTTACCTGAGCAGAACAGAAGAAATTAAAAAAAAATAAAATAAAAAAAGAAACAAAGTTTTGTGATTTTTCTTCCCTGGATTGTAGGTCTGTTCTCCAAATCATAAACATTCCTCAGCAGTAAGGCAGAGGCATGCATCTCTTATACTATATGTCCCATTCTCCTTCACAGACTCTTTTTTTTTTCCTGAGGCAATTGAGGTTAAGTGACTTGCCCAGGGTCACACAGCTAGGAAATATTAAGTGTCTGAGACCAGATTTGAACTCAGGTCCTTCTGATTTCAGGGTTGGTGCTCTATCCACTTCGCCACCTCTTCATAGACTCTTGACCTCTTCTGCCTTTCTAGTCCCATTAGTAAATAAGAAACAGACTTAAAATTATAAAAATTGTTATCAGTATCTAATGACCAGGTCCCCCTTCCAGTTTTGAGGAACAAAGAAGGAATGAAAGAGGGAATGGAAGAGGGCATGCAAGAAGAGAAAAGAAAGGAGAGTTCTAATCTGCCCTGAGCAGCTTAAGTTTCAGATAGTTAAAAAAAAAAAAAAAAAGTCAAAATGAGCATTGACAGTCCAATATTTCCTGTTGTTCTAACAAATTACCAATGATTTCCAAGAAAAGAAAGCTGTGTTATGCTCAACCCCATACATTGCCACAGAATTTGCACATCTGGCTTTTGTTTGTAGAGAGCTTGCCATGCTCTGCAGAGGAACAGGATATGGCAGTAAACAACCTGAAGGGTCTTAAAAATAGAAGGATTCTTCAAAGGCTATCCAGGCAGCCTCTCTCTAGCCATCCCCAATACGTGGCTAACTTGCCTCCTCTAATCTAAGCAAAGAAATTACATATCCACCAGTCAGCTGAAATGGAATCTTGAGAACTAGAGTCTGAGTTCACGGTTTGCTATTTACTATACCTATATGACCTGACGAAAACCACTTCTCTGTTTCTTCTCTATTTTCCTTATCTGTAAAACAAGGATGTAGGAGTAGGTGATCTATAAGCTCCCTCTCACTTCCAAAAATTATGAAGCAATGATTCTGGGATGATTTTGCTGTTTTTCTTTAATTTAGAAAAATTAAATAAATAACACTTATTTAATATTTTTAATAAAATAAAATAATATTTAATAAAATAAATAAAATTATTTAAATAAATTCCAATAGAGAAAAGGCTACTACTTCTAGAAAGAAGACTGACTTCTAATTTTGCCTCTGCGTCTAAGTTATTGTATTACTTTGGCCAAGTCTCTTTCCCTTTTTAAATTTCCATTTTCTCAGCAGTAAAATGAGTAGACATTTTATTCCAATCTTTATATGAGATTTTTATTTCAAAACTGAGACCCTTTCTAATTCAATACTGTTTTCTCTCTCTTTTTTTCCCCACCCTGAGGTAACTGGAGTCAAATGACTTGACCAGGGTCACACAGCTAGTCAGTTAAGTGTCTGAGGCCAAATTTGAACTCGGGTCCTCCTGACTTCAGGGATGGTGCTCTATCCACTGCACCACCTAGCTGCCCCAATACTGTTTCTTCTGTAGAAATGGAACTACTATGTACAATATACCACTACAAAATTAGGAAATAAACTCAGACTTCCCACCTCCAAGGAGCTTCCAGTAATTTACATATATGACCAAAATAATTAACATCAGTAGATAAAAAACATTATCAAAACTATTTAGCAGATAAGATAGGGAAAGTGTTCAAGTTTTAAGTTTCAATTATGATCTCCTATGTAAACATTTCAGAAAGAACTCCCTTTGGATTTTCAAAACAAAAGAAATCAGTTACTGATCAATCATTAGTTGTGGTAAGGAATATTGGGATGTTTATTAAAGGATTTTGGTTGTTCCCAAGATTTTTTTCACGAGTCTTCTTGCAGGTATAAGAAGCTTTGGGTAGCATTTATATTAATGGACTTTTTCATTTTTCATTTTCTCATTTGGATTCTCTGATTATTTCTAGTAAGGCCTCAACAAAAACAAACGATAGTGTGAAAGGTATTTCTAGCACCAAAATGGTTTACCAAAATCAGGTAATAGCCTATTTCATTCAGCTGAAAATTAAGCTATAAGAAGAAATGGGAGGACAAAGGAGGCAACCAACAAGGATAAGAGAAGGCTCCAAGAAGCAGTCAAGATCTCATCTTAGCCCCTAAGCCTCTAACTTTAACACTTCCTGCTTAAGGTAACTCCCTATTGCTGGATAGGAGATCACAAAAAAAAAAAAAAAAAAAAAAAAAAAAAAAAAAACCCAGGTGGTTTGCAGGGGCCCATCAAGGAAGGACTAAAATCCTAAGGATCACAAGTAGCACCTGCTTAATCTAGACAGGAAATGTTATTGAAAGCAATATCCCCCCCACCTTAAAAAAAATCGACTACACCTCAGTATCATACACATAATTATTTTAGCAATAACCCTCTAAATAAATACTTTAACAATGCTCCAATCCATAACTAATGACTTCAATAACACTTCTTATCCTTCTCCTTAATCCCACTAACTAGTAACCTTTCTCACCCTACAGCCTTCTTAGGAAACCCAATTGTTACACACCTACTCCACTCTCACTCCCTCCTCAAGAGGGTCCTCCAACATTTGCCCTACTTAAGTTCTAACCTAAAAATATATATACAGAAATAAACACATCCTCTTCTAGAGGAAAAGAGAAGCCAACATAAGCAAAAGAAGGCAGTGTAAAAGAGCAAAAAGAACATTAACCCTTTTCACTTTGGAAGTTCACTACACCTTTCACCTTCTCATCCTAAAATTACACTTTGCTCTGTAATTCCTTTCTTATGGCATCCATTTTAAGCAAAATTTCCAGACCAGCCACGTCTTCATTGCTTTCTGAGCTCCACTCCTTATTCCCTGGATTTTCTTCACTATGTCTCCATATAGATACTCTTTTCCCCATTACTCCATCCTCAGCTTTCTTTTATGTGTAGTAAGATTAAAATTTAAGACCCTTAAGGGGCTTTCTTTCCTCTTGTATTTGTAGTTTAAGTGCTTAACACAATATCTGGCACACTGTAAGTACTTCATAAATGCTTGCTAACTTGACCCTCTAAGTCAGGAGACTTAGGTTCTGCCAACTTTAATACAAATTGCATCACCGAAGGCAAGTCCTTTTTCTGTAGGCCTCTGTTCTGATAATCTATAAAATGAGAGAGATGAATTCTTTTAAAATCATTTTCACTTCTGACATCTTATTTTACTTGGCATCTCATATGTCTCCAATATTCAGATCTTAAGGGCAACCTTCAAAGACTGAAAAATAACTAAACATATTGTATCCATTTACTTACTTTCATCTCACTTCTCAGTCCCTTGAGATGTGGCTCCTGACCTTATCATTTCACAGCTCATTCTAATATATCTTATTTGTTAAATACAATCACCTTTTCCCAGTTATCTTTCTTGACCAATCTATCTTTTTTTTTTACATCACTTTCAACCCCTTTAATCTGAATACCTTCTTTTTCTTAAACTTTTATGACACTTTTTTCTCTTGGTTCTTTTCCTACCAACTAACCATTCCTTCTGAATCTTCTTTTCTAAATTATTCTCATCATATCACTCTCATAGGTAATACCTTAAAACTTTCTCATTGGCTCTTTCATCTTCTCTCTCTACACTATCTTTTTTTAGAGATCTCATAGCTTCCATGAGTTTAATTATCAACTCTATGCAGATGACTCTGAAATTCATATATCTAATCCCAAAATCTTTCCTGTTTCATATCACAAACTACATATTATATATATCTCTGCCTGGATCTCAAATTCAACATATAAAAAACAGAATGTTTTTTTCTTTCTGCCTTGCCCCATTAACTGCACCCTTTGTCCATACTTCATTACTTTTGATAAGGGTATTAACAACCTATATAGTCACACAAATTCCCAATCTCAGTCATCTCCAATTCCTTCTTCTCCAATAAGTTGCTAAATCTTTTATTTCTAATTCTACAACATCCCTTGCATCCATCTTGTCTTCACTCATATGACAACCAAGCTAGTTCAGGGGCAAGTCCTCATCATTTCTCGTATAAATAATAAACATTTGCTTCCTCATTGGTGTCTCTGATTCCAACCTCTCCCTTTCCAATTTAACTTACATCATTCAAAATAATCTTCTAAAAACACAAGTATGACTTTTCCATTTACCTACCTATTCTGGGGTAAAAGATAAACTACTGAACTTGTGACTGAAAGCCACTCATAATCTGGCTCTGGCTTACACTTTCAGATTTATTCACATTACTCCCCTTCAAATAACCTGTTTCAGACAAACTGACCTACTTGTTATTCTATAAACTGGACATTCCATCTTCTCCCTTTCTGACTTTGCATTGTTGGTCCCTAACTGTAATACCTTTTTTCACATCTACCTTAGCTTCCTTCTAGGTGGAATCACCCTGGACACATAACAAAGTAAAATATGCTACTTCTTCAAAAAGTAAGCATCTGTATCTCCTCTTCATGAGCAAGCTCAGTAATTTCTTACTTTGGGACTCACAAATAAATGAGTGCAAAAGTTTAAATAAATATATACACTTGAGAAAAACAGTACTTAGAAGAGGCTGCAGAAATTCCTCTACTCCCCATCTCTGGTCCTTATCCTAATGCAGGCCTAACTTCAAAAGCTAGAGCAAAAGATCCCTTTTATCAATCAATTTTAGTCAAATGATTAATCAATTAATTAGCTAATTAGTTGACTATTAAGCCTATTACATGCCAAGTAATAGGGATACAAATACAACAAATGGCATAACCATTACTCTCAAAGGACTTCAGTTCTGTGTTACTGTAAAACCATACTGTTTGGGAAGAGAACTAATTAACAGTATAATGACATATTATTATCTGTAAACTCCATTGTATCAAGGACTATGTATTACCTAACTTTATTTTATCTTCCTCAGCATGTAGAATGGAGCTCTGAACATGACAGAAGTTTAATAGATGTCTGATGACTCTCTAGGGCATATTTTTGACCCTCTGAGCTTTTTTCTCATTCCAAAGAATCCTCTTTATACTGGAAGCTCACTCCACCCATAAACATTTGTCCCTATGACCTCTCCATCTGATTGGCTGTTTTCTAACAGACAGTCCATTTTTAAGGAGGATTTCCAAGTCAGTCATGACTTCATTCCTCTCCAAACTGCACTTCTAACTGAGCTTTCTCTACCATGTTCCTCTCCTTTATGTTTATCTCTTCTCTTCCCTCCCCTTTCAGATTCCTTTGAATATAAGCTCCTTGTCATCAGAGATTTTCTTTCAGCTTGTTTTTGTATTTCCAGTGCCTAGCACAGTGCAGGCATATATTAAGTGCTTCAAAATGCTTTTTGATTTGACTTGAATCCATTTAATGAATATCTTTAGACATTCCTCAAATGTTTGTGCTTCAGGAAAAAGTCCTCAGTCATTGTGTACTTCATTATTTAAAAAGCATTTGTTCTCAGAAGGGATGATTTGGTTCTAGGCCAGCTACAGAATTGTAGATAAATTCACAGGTAGGCCCCATTGTTCTTAAGTTTGTTTGGAGACTTCCACAGTTACTCTAAACTTCATTCACATTGTAAAGACAGAAACTGAATCCTTCGGTACTTGCCTATGGTACAAAGATCCACCCTATTAGAACAACAATGTCATACCCTTTCCCCAAGACCTATACACATAAAATTATCTACAAAGATTACCTCCATGTCCAAGGAACAGTTATATCAAAACTTCTCTGTTTGTGACTCTCTGTGATTCTCTCTCCTCTCTTTTTACCCCCTCTCACTCTTCTTTTTCCTTTCATTCTCCCTCTCCTTTCCTTTCTCCACTGCCCCCTTTAATTTCTTCCTACACTGGAAAGATGCCAGTGGAACACTTTCATATCTTTCATCCCTTGCTCCTGACAGCCCATCTTCTTTTCCTATCATGCTATTCCTTTTTCCTTTACCCCTTTTCTTTACTTTCTTTACTTCTGTTCTTTTTTTGTAATAGTTGTACACCTACCATGACATTGCCCTCTGAGTGACAGTCATCTTTAATTCTCTG